>MJUU01020786.1:147431-163796 GCA_002080025.1 Modiolus philippinarum
CAATTTATCTTTAACGTGAGCAATTTTACATGTAGTACCTTTTAACAGTTCAGGTAAATTGCGCATTACATGATCTTCAGGTTCAGATGTAAAATAAACACTTTGTACGGACAAAATCCCGATTGTTACAATCTGTTCCTGTTAAAATCCATATTTCTGATGTTAAATGCCAGAATAGGTGCATTCTGATGGCTTACTTTTTTTTTATAAATAACATAATACAGAAGTCGCTGTTAATTTGGATTCTGCATATGCGCATTTCGACAACTGATGTCTCTTCAGTGCAAGTATGAATTCAGGTCTCTTATATCATGTAAACCTATCCATTTCGATTCCACATTTGCTGAATCTGCAGGACAAGTATTCCGATAGATAATTGGGATACTTATAGGAACTTACTATGCACCACCGAAAGGCATTCATTATTAATATTCGTTTGAAAGCTGACTCCCACAAGAACTATTGATATTAGCATTTAAGTATAGTATGGAAGAACCGAACCGTCAGTCTAAATAAGAACAATCAAGGGACACCCGCAACATCGGAAACACTGGGAAACAAGGACACCACATGGGTACGAGACAGAACAGAAAAATGAAGACACACATACAGAAGAACAACACAGACCCAATAAAAACAGTGGGTGATATCAGGTTCTCCGGGAGAGTAAGCATCTCCTTCTTTTAATAAGACACCCACCGTGTATAACATGCCAATTTCGGTAGTAAAGTCAAAAACAGTTGACGAAAAAGAACAAACTTTAGCTCTAAAGGGAAAGATCTGTTGTCATCTGGGAAACATATATCCTTTAGCAGTCCATGAGATCGTTATCTCGACCATAGAACTTCTGTAGTGATGACTACCAAGTTATGGGTAACATACTCTTGCTTAAGTAGCCTATTTGCATTATATAAGGTCAAGATTATCCTTAAATTGAGGACTGTTAATTGTGGGATCGAAATGTTTTTACCAGAAACTGAAATTAAATGACATCATATAATTGTTTTTGATTTTTTAATTTAGGATTATCTTCACCTTATATACCAATATGAACTATATAAAAACAAACTGAACCCTTTTTCGGAAGATACCACCTAAAGACATTACGACTAGTAAGCTTTGTTCTATTCGGGGTAATAGTTTCTGAGATGATCTTTTTTAGTGCTTTCCACTAGTCGTCATCGATGAATTACGGACCTTGGTAATACCTCTTTTAGAAGGGACAACGAAGGACCATTGTGATTAAATTCTATTCCAATTCAGCCAGCCTTGAGGTTTAAGAGAAGATCTTTGTGTGTGTTTTCCATAGGGTCAATGTTAAAGTGGCTTCCATCTGGCGGCCATCTTCAATGAGATACAGACCTGCCTGAGGTACAAAGTAAAGACCATTCATATTTTAGTTCTAATATAACCCAGTGGTTTCTTGAATCATTTAATGTGTTTACCTTGGGTGCTTTCCCTGGCGGCCATCTTGGATAAGGAATGGACCTGCCTGATATATTTAAGGACCAATGTGACTTAGTTTGATTCTAGATTGGCCAATAGTTACAGATGGTCTGCAGTTAAGCTATGTTCCCTGGTTGCGGCCTTTTTGGATAAGGTACCAATTTCTCGGATACCCTTTTCGAGGGGACCAAATAAAAATCATTGTGACTATAGCTCTTCTCAAAAAGTGTTGTTATCTTTTCCTGGATTTGAACTCTCCCATCAAATGGAGGTACAAACATTGTTCACTTCCGGTTATCACTCTTACGGTTGTCTAACAATATACAAGTTAAACCCTGAATACATTTTAATTATAACAAAATTAGTGCAATGTCACAGTAAACCACAGTAAACAATGACATTGTAATCTAAATATGAACGGTTTTATGAACTGTGTTCAGGATGAACATCACTTGTCGTGTTGGGTTGATAACCGGAACTGTTTATCTGTATTTAAATGCCGAAACCGAAGGGCGGACCAAATTATTTTTTGAAAAGGCCTATAAGTTTGGTTCTAACTTAGCAAGTATTTTCAAGAAGAAGATCTATGAATATGTTTACCAAACGTTCCAATTGTACACTATTTAAACCCCTGGCGACTATCTTGGATGAATTGCGGACATGAGTTTGAAAGGGAACCACCATTGTTAAAATGTTTGCTTCTAATATACCCAAAGGTTTCAGAGGAGATCTTTGAATGAAATATTAACGTCGGAGGGACGAAAGACGCCAAAGGAAAAGCTCACCTTGGATTAAAGGCGTTCAACTGCGTCAGTTAATTGATGACACGCACTCAGTCTTACTCAAGCACCTTTTTTCCCCTGTTTTATTGGGATCCCATCAATCTTTAGTCCACATTTTCTCCGGACTCTTTTTTATCATTATTATGGATCCTTACTTTTTTCAAAATTCCAACCAAGCCTCACCCCAAAAAAATAAATTGATGTTCTCTAAGATTCTTTAATTTGTAGTAAATCATTTGTAGTAAATAAAATGTATACGTACCCATGCAATCTTTACCCCTGGCCAAAATTTGTATTTAATGAAAAACAGCCAATCAAAGATTGTGAACCCCCGCTACCCCTATTTGACCCCTCCCCTTGTAAAAAAGACAAGTGTTTTTTAAACTAAATTTCTTTCTGTTGAAACAATCATTGTTACTGTAAAACACCAAAAAACTATGGTTGGTAGGTAGAAGGTCAAAAAGTACAGGTTTCTAAGAATTTCAGAAAATTTACAAAAAATTAGAATCCAAGATTTTTGCAACCTGACTGTTGAAAACATCGTTTTAACTGTAAAAAATTGAAAAATATTTGGTTGCTAGTTAGAATTAAAAAAAAAATTACAGGTCTTTGAGAGTTTCAGGAAAAACTAAGAATTTAAGATTTTTGCAATCGATCACTGAAACTATAAGGCATCAAAAAGATATGGTTTCTAGGTAAAATTCCAAAAAGTAATTGGTCTTTGAGAGTTTCAGAAAATTTACCAAAATTAGAATCAAAGATTCTTGCAACCTGACAATTGAAATTCATCATTATAACTCTAAATAATTGAAAAAGATATGGTTGCTAGGTAGAATTCCAAAAATTAATGGGTCTTTGAGAATTTCAGGAACTTGACCAAAATTGGATTCAAAGTTTTTTGCAATCTGACCATTGAAAATGATCATTAAAACTATAAGGCATCAAAAAAGATATGGTTGCTAGGTAAAATTCCAAAAAGTAATTGGTCTTTGAGAGGTTCAGAAAATCTACCAAAATTAGAACCAGTTTTTTTTTTTGCACTCTGATTATTTAAAATGATCTTCACTACTGTAGGGAATTGAAAAAGATATGAGTGCTAGGTGAAATTCCAAAAAATAGTAGGTCTTTGAGAGTTTCAGGAACTTGATCAAAATTGGAATCAAAGTTTTTTGCAATCTGACCATTGAAAATGATCATTAAAACTATAAGGCATCAAAAAAGGTAAGGTTGCTAGGTAAAATTCCAAAAAGTAATTGGTCTTTGAGAGTTTCAGGAAATTTACCAAAATTAGAATCATATTTTTGAAATCCTAGTGTTCATACTACCTGATGACATCAAAAATTTGCTTAATTATAAAACTTCATGTTGGAATTTCAAAAATTATTAGTCTTTGACATTTTCAGGAAATTTACCAAATTTGGCACCGGTATCTAAATTCTAAGAGCTTGGAACGGATCAAAAGAACAATTCCAATAAATCCTCATGAAAATATAAACCACAAAATCAAAATTGTACATAGAGTTCCAGTCGTTCTGATGAGCACTGATTGTTTTACATTTTTGGCCCTTAAGGGCATGCCCCAGGGGTCATACCAAAAGTCCGCTATCATCAGTAAATGAGATGCATATAATCAAACTTGCATACAAAGTTTCAGCTTCCAAACATGAATAACTCAGAAGATTTTGTTTATTACTGGATATCTCGAAATACAAATTCGCTTATTTTTTCGCCCTGAGGTGTAAGAGGAGTTCCAGCGGAATCGATTTTTTCGTTTTTTTTGGACCCCCTAGAGGCCATGCCCTGAGGGGGTCATACCAAAGTTCCGAAACCGTCTGTGAAGTTGCTACATAATATGTGAGTCGATATCCGAGTTTCAACTTTCTACCCAAATGGCCTTAGAAATTTCTTCAATTATTGGATATCGCGAAAATTCGTTTTCGCCCATAATTTGCCCCTAGGGCGTTTTACCTAAATTCTGAATCCAAAGTGCGCTACTTCTGATCATACTCTAGTATGGTGCCAAGTTTCAAATTTGTATCTCTTATAGTTCCAGAGCTATCGGGGAGCATTACAAACGCACATACGGACGGACTGCACTACATAATCCCCCCGCTTTCGCTAAGTGGGGGATGATTAAATCTCTTTAGATCTGTATATGCATATGAATTTCAAATATGATTAAAATTAATTAAGTGCCTCGCCATCGGTTCGAGTTGACTTCTGCAGGTGTTGGGGTCAATTCTTGCCTAAATACTGTAGGAAATTAAATATTCCCCCCCTAAAAAAAGGGTTCCAACACCTGGCACCCACTATTGATCGTCCATTATCCACTGTCATTGGCGGATCTACAGGGGGAGGGGTCCGGAGGTTAGAACCCCCTTCTTTGGGCAATCATGTATTTTTTAATGAATATCTTGATGTTTTACCAAGAAATCCCCCAAACCTTTTCGCGCCTCTCTCCGTTCGTCGAAATTTCATTTCACTTCTTATTTGAACCACCCTGTTTAAAATTGCCTGTATCCGTCCCTGTATTTATAAACTAAGTTTCAGGACAAAAATAACAGCAATCAGTCATCACTCCATAAGAAACATTGAAACAAAGTTTTAATAAATCTATTTGTGGTTCTCTAAATGACTTTTGTGTGCATTTTAATACAGACCAATGTTAATTTAAGTTTCCAGCTGCCCGCAATTTTAAGTAACTTTCGCCGCCAAATTAAAAGCACCTCATTAGCATATTATAGTTACGACGGGCGGACGACGGACGCAAACTGAATCCATGCAGCAATGAATTCCCTAGAAGATCACTGAACAAAAAAGTTACGACTGACGAACGACGGACGCACTCTGATTTCTTCAGCTCGCCCTGGCAAAGCGAGATGAGCCTATAAAAAAATAGACTTCTTAGAAAGACGATATCATAGGAAGAGATCGAAATGAAGATTCTATTATGGAATGGAAAGCACCAGAGATAATTATCTGAAACACCTGAATTTGGTGTTAAGTAGATTCGATCTAATCTTCAGAATTAAAAACTTTAGAACGACAGTTTTGTGTCACGAACAATAACTATTGGGAACAATTATACTTATAAACCGTACGTATGGAATTTGTATCAGATTGGTAGTAAACAAACGGGTTCGGGTAAAAGCAAAACAAAACAACACAAAAGTAAAGTTAATTCGAGATAGGAAGTACATGTAGATTAAGTTTTTTCTGAGGGCCCAACATTTCCTCACAGTTCCAATAGTTCATGTGTTAATCTTACAGATATGGCGAGAAGGATAACTTTGAATACGCCGTGTGGGTCTATGGATATGTGTAAAATAGAAGTTTTTCACCCTAAGCAGCTTCATTTGATACCATTCCATATTTTTGTATTTTTTCACTTTAATACGTAGCAGGCACTACTAAAGGGACGGACATTTGATTTTCAGGAGAAGGATTGGGAGATTCTGTAAATAGATAATTTAATCATAATCTTGGTGCCGGTCAAAATAAATACTCTAACTTGTCATGAAAATAAATAATTTCATTTTGTTTTGAATAGAATTTTTTTAGGAAAATACAAATAAATAATTTGAAGTGACATCTTGTAAAAATAAGTACTTTGTTAGAGGTTGACATGGTAATAAATGATTTTTTTTTCAACCAAAATTGACAATGCCCTCCCCGACAATCAAATAGTCATCCCCTAACATTTTAATTATTTCTCCTTATCTCGATCCTTGGAAAACACAAGCTATTTTATTTCCAAACACCCAGAATCACTTGCAACTCAAAATTGTTGTAAACAAGTTCTTTTAAAACAGGCGACAATATGTGTAGGCGACAATATGTGCAGGGCGACAATATGTGCCGATACAGTTGCACAGTATTGTCGCCGGCGACAATATGTGCAGGGGTGACAATATGTGCCGTAACAGTACTTAAATTACAGCTCATACTTTTTAACTGCAAAGCTTCAAACAGATTCATGAATACACGTAAGTGCACGGCAATTTTAATTTTCCTTGTTTTCGCAGTTTTCTTGAATTTTCTTCGTAATTATTCTCAGTTAGTAACAAAAGCGTTGCAACTCCAATTTTTCCTTAGCTTGCAATAGAAGAAAAAAATACCGGAAGTAGAAAAATTGTATTTTTTTTAATGATGCTAATTTATTCTTAATCTAATTTTTTTTGGATTTAAAAGTTAAATTTCTTATTATTGAAGCAGATAACTATTTTTTTGTGCCATTAAATTCATTGTATGAGAACATTAAATTTTTTCGTTGGAGAACCTAGATATAGCGAACAATATTGGAATAAAAATGTTTAAGAATGGCCGGAAATAAATGACGGTAACGGATTTAAATAATTTTCATGAAGTCAAAAGTCAAAATTTACTTTATTCATTTATTTGTATCAAAACCCTCCAGTAGATAATAAAAGACAATATTGAATATTTCCTGTATATATGAAAGGAATCCAGAATGAAACAAGATAGAACTTTAAGAGTGTAGTTTCTTCCTGAATAAAGTCAACGTACGAGCAATAAATTACCAATATTGTAAGCTTAGACTTAAGCTTTTTACATTCAAGACATCAATAATGAATATTGCTTTGAATTGGCATGGCCACATCCATACTTTATTTTTCTTAGATATGGTGTACTTGTCTCATGTGTACACTTTGTTCAATTACTATTATCTAAACTTACGTAAAATTCTAAAACCAAAGGTTCAACTCCCTCCATCGTAGTTTTGCCCTTAGCTATATTTGATATAACTGATTAATCGAATTTCGCATTTTAAACATCTTTTGAAATTATGGAGTATTAGTGCTGCTGATGAGGAATTAATTTCCGAAATGGTCACACAGCTCATTAAAATTATAACATATGTGTTTATAATCTCATGTTCATTTACTCCATATACTTTCGTAAAATATTGAATTTTATGACTAGAAAATGTTATGTCTACACGGTGTTCTATTAATATCAATTAATTAATGTAATTTTTTTTTCAGAAGTCAGGATCTTTGCTCATCAACTTCAAGATATTGGAGAAAGTTACAATACCATTTCTGAGATAGTAGTTAAGGACTCAAACGAAAAACGGAGGGAGGATGTAAAATCCAGTAAGAAAATATTGCGAAAACATAGCTACTATATTGTTTTTTTTTTAATTCACCTAAGTTTTGAATGATCCTTTTGATGTTTTAAATATCGGTGTTGAAAATTCTTTGTTTTTTCAATATTTTTTATTTATCTTGGTTTAAAATAGCGAATTAGTATTACCTGTTGATTGACTGTAGCAATAATTTCTCTTTAATCGGTATTGAAACTGGAAAAGGATAAAAGTATACGAATTGCAAGAGCACACAAAAATTTAGAAAATTTTGCATTTAAATGCATCTATGAATGCATTCGAAATTTTGCACACGGGATTCTGAGGTAAAAGTGTTAAAATTTACATTTAACGTAGACGTTCGTTCATCACATATACTGTAGACTGGCAATTTGTAGATTTCATATAAATACAAATATCAGTATTTTGTCATTTTGTAATTGTTACTTTTGGTTATTTGTTCTATATCAGCTTTTACACGTTTTTCGGTTAATGGACTTTCAAATGTTTTGGTTTGATCCGCACTGATGAGATATAAGTTGTCGAAATGCGCATATGCAGAAAATAAATTAACAGTAACTTCGGTATTTTGTTATTTTTTAAAATGAATAATAACGGTTCGTCACGGTTACCGAATTCCAAAAGACACAAAGACAAAGTAGATACAAAAAACCAGTGGGAAAATTATAAACCACAATGGTCCTGACTTGGTAAAGGCATCTCAAATGAAGCCAAACCTCCCCTTTCATTGTGGTAGGTTCTACTACGAACCCTAATGCTATTGGTTTTGAGGTCGTAAACAATGAAAAATAACCGCATAGAAAGAGAAATAATTGTAAGTAGCATCAACTGATATCATGTCAAACACAATAAATTATAAAATGGCATGTATGAACTGGCGTTATTTGTATAAACATGGAGACGTGATCAGTTGAAATGAAAGCAGCAAGCACAGCTTGGGCTATTTCAATTTATCTGGACTATTTCCGCTGTCTGTAGCCATGTTATTTCCTATGGGTATTCTTAACATTTCGGAAGAAACATATGAAACCGTAATGAAATTCTATGCAGAAGACATAATTCAAATTTCATTTCACAACAAGATAGAGTTATTGCTCTTTATTTGTTATTAACTGTACTCCTGTAATAAACTAATATAACAAACAATTATAAATTCTTTTTTTTGTGACAAGATACTTATACTGAAATATTTTTTAGATTTGCAGGTTTCCAGTCTCTTCAGTGTAGGTGAAATTGAATGGTTCCGAAGATCCAAAATCTAAAGCTTTCTATAAAGTCTGTCAAGTTCGTGGACAAGGATCAATAAAAGTAAAAATACCGTTTTATATATTTACATTCTGCATAATTGTTACCCTTAACCTCATATGAATTTGGATATGTCAAAGATGATTCAATTGAAAATTTGACTTTATAAAAAAAGCCCGTGAACAGGGACCCTGAGAACGACGAATATTACATGTCAAATTATTTAATATCTTTTAATTAGTTAATAATAATAATTATAGTGTTTTATAAAATTCAGTAATTAGTCACTGGGGGTAATAACAAAATTACCGAAAAAAAGTGGTCAAGAGCCGAACTCAATGAGACAAAAAGACAAATCATGGTACATGCATTTCAAAAGATATGGTGGGTTAAACCGATTTTATGCCTAGCCAAATGTAAAAACCCATTACACTATAAAATATGTTCAGCATCAAGATTTAATGAGGCATATTATCTAAACTTTAAATGGTTCAACATCAAGATTTGATGAGGCATATTATCTGAGCTTTAAACGTTTCGTGACAGAATCTAAAAAACATAACGTTTTTTTGAATGCAGATCATGTAGTGATACGAGTCTAGATTCGTTCAGACATTGCATACCCTATAAAGGGATGTAACGTCATAACCATTTCGGGAAATGGCTTTGTAAGATGGAGATACATCTCACTTTATTTTTTTTAACTTCCACAATATCTGTTGAGTAGATCAGCAATGTTTTTTAACTTCCACAATATCTGTTGAGTAGATAAGCAATGATTTTTAAACTTCCACAATATCTGTTGAGTAGATAAGCAATTTTATTTAACTTCCCACAATATCTATTGAGTAGATAAGCAATGTTTTTCAACTTAGACAATATCTGTTGAGTAGATAAGAAATTTTTTGTAACTTTCACAATATCTGTTGAGTAGATAAGCAATGTTTTTTTACATCCACAATATCTGTTGAGTAGATAAGCAATGTTTTTTTTTAACTTCAACAATACCTTTTGAGTAGATAAGCAATGTTCTTTTAAACTTCCAGAATATTTGTAGAGTAGAAAATCAATGTTTTTTTTTTAACTTCCACAATATCTGTTGAGTAGATAAGCAATGTTTTTTAAATTTCCACAAAATCTGTTGAGTAGATAAGCAAAGTTTTTTTTAACTTCGACAATATATGTTGAGTAGAATAGCAATGTTTTCCACAATATCTGTTGCGAGAGTAAGTGAGAACCGAACCGTCAGTCAAAAGAACAAACAATCCATGGACGACGGCAACATCGGGAACACAAAGAAACAAGGACACCACTTGAGTACAGGACAAAAAAGAAAAATGAAGACACACATAAAGATGAACCACACGGACCCAATAAAAATCTATGGGTGAGATCAGATGTATCGGTAGAGTAAGCATATCCCGCTTTTTATAAGACACCGGTCGTGTTGAACATGTCAACTCCGGTAGTAAAGTCAAATCCAATAGAGAAAAACAAACTTTAGTTGTAAAGGGAAAGATCTGTTATCATCTGGAAAACAAATATCCGATAGTGATCCACAAGATCGTGATGTCGACCGTAAAACGTCTGTAGTGATGACTTTAAGTTTTTGGTAACTTACCCTTGCTTGAGTAGTCTATTTGTAAGCAACTGAGCTCTTTGTCCATGGATTGTTCGTTCCTTCGACTGACAGTTCGGTTCTCACTTACTCTATCAAGGAAGTCACTGTACCGACCACAGGCCCTTGAGTAGCGAATGAGTTGTGAGATGTTAACTCCATAT
This sequence comes from Modiolus philippinarum, assembly GCA_002080025.1. Classification (NCBI taxonomy): domain Eukaryota; kingdom Metazoa; phylum Mollusca; class Bivalvia; order Mytilida; family Modiolidae; genus Modiolus; species Modiolus philippinarum. Next base: position 157,815 of record MJUU01020786.1, read on the forward strand.
GCTGGTGCTTTTGGAATGTTGCTACAAAGAAAAGTGAAGTTGACTATTGGAAAAGTGAAGTCATCGCATTTGTCATACAGCCTAGTTTGTAGTGTACCTTTGTTGTCAATTTCAAGATGAAGGTCAAGGAACGAGGCCGTTGAGGAAGTATCTGTAGTATCCTTAACTTCAAGCTCTTTTGGATAAATAAGATGAAGAAAATCACCAATGCGAGGTTTGTTTAGTGATAAAAATATTATCGTTATAACAGATTTTGAAATCAAAGGACTGGGCCAGTTTTTTGTCTTAATTTTGAAGAAGCCCTTCAATGAATTCAGCCTCATAGGAGTGGCGAAACAGATCGACAGTTTGTGCCTATTGGAATTCCGATGGTCTGTTGAAAATCAAGTCCTCCAAACTGGACAAATATATTGTCGATCAGAAACTAATTTTAATTACTTCTTCCTCTGTGTATTTTCTCTGTGATTCTGAGTCGTATTTCACAAAGTATGCTTGTTTTCTGCCTATGACAATGTACTTATATCTTCGTTCGCCGAGATTTCAGTTGTTCATGAGGAATGGTAGTATAAAGTGTGGAGAAGTCAAAACATTTAATGCTGTTACAATTTGATGATCTTGATTTTAGGATGTCGAGCAGATCTTTAGAGTTTTTAATATCCACATTTCATTTACACCACTTCTCTAAAAGCTAGTATCACAGTATTTTTGAAGGCCCTCTTTTACGGTTGTCAAGATGGAGGTTAAAAGCTTAGAAATAAGTTTTGTAGAACATTTTGTTCTCTATCAGTTTTTAAACATCTTTGGGTTTATGGTCTTCCAAACGTCTAGATTTTATCTGCACTGAAGAGACAAAAGTTGTCGAAATGCGCATTTGCAGAATTTAAATTCACAGTTACTTCGGTATTTAGTTATTTGCAGATCCAGCGATGTTCCGTTGTTAGTATTGGTATTCGTGTAATTTTGGTACCCAGTACAAGGAAGGGAGATCGGTGTCTTCATCTTTGGTTGAAATCCCCAAGGAAAGCAAAACAGATTTATAGTTCTGTTATATCCCCTCCTTATACAGAGTAGTAGCTGTGTAGGTTGGATTGCCCTAGAAGTTACCAATGCCTTGTTATTTAGATAAGATAACTTCCATAATATCTGTTGAGTAGATAAGCAAAGTACCTGACTACTGCTGGACCTATGGGATTAACATAAAAACAGAAAAGGGGAATTTTATTTTGATTTAAATGAGTGAAAAATGAGGTGACATTTAGCAATTAATTTCACTCAAACTGTTGCTATTGACCGTTTTGAGCTTACTATGAATTGTAAGCAAAGCTCATTGTTGAAGGACTCATGGTGACTTCAAGATGAAGAATAACCACATAAATGTTGTTCCATTGATTGTATTTGTAGAGCCTTTGTAAAAATCGAAATCAAAATTGCGATTAATATGATAAGTATTAAATATGCATTTTAAAAACTTAAATTTTATGTCTTGAAAGTGGATATAGAAAAAAAAACATGTAAGACCAAAAATAAAATATATTACAAATCTTATGAAAGCAAAGAAATTCAAGTAACTAACGCTAACATAAGCAAAGGAATATGTTCAAATAGGGTCTGTAAGTCTCGTCATGTGACATCGAGAAATCACGATAAAATTCAAATTTGAAAACGTTTTCCGCCAAAATATGACGTTGTGGGATTATGACGTCATTACTTTTTGCTTGAAACGTCATATTTTTCTGTTAAAAATGCAACTTCCGGGTACAAATTATGTACCCGGAAGTCCCAGAATTGGACGAGACTTACAGACCCTATTGCAGTTCAAGTTCATCAAATGACTATTTCTACAACTTAAGTGTCTTAAGTGAAGATATTAAAATATTTAGAAACTGCAAAGGAATAAATCAAATTCTGTTTAAGACACCGCATAATAAAAGCCTTTGTAGGTTCATATAATAGTTAATGTTCAACGTTTTCATCTGACTCTTGCATTTTTTCCGACTGGCGAACAACGAATTCTATCGATGGTTGTCATAGAGCGAGAGAAACATCGCCGTCAAGAAAAGGAAAAATTGTAATATTGTAATCAAAATTATTCGTTTTATTTCACACATTGGTGTGTTTACACATTATCAGTATTTTAATTATTAAATTACACATTGTAGCATTGGCGAGAGCAGCTGGCAAATCATCGATGTTTAGGTTTTATTTATCTGCTATTTTTGATATTCCAGATTCGATTTGTCATTTACTAAATTTTAAAGGAAGTTTCTTGCCGGTAAAGCTCTTTGAGAACAGGTATCTTTGGGTAGATCCAGAGTTTGGTACCGGACTGAATAACACCGACTGTGACAAAACCGGACTTTTCACTGGCAATGTGACGGGTGCCACGCCCACGCTCCACAGCAGATCATGCTTACCCTTCCGGAGCACCTGATGAAACCTCAGTTTTTTTAGGGGTTCACACTGCTAGTGCTTTAGTTTTGTGGCGTTTTTGTTCATTTTTGTTTGTTTGTTATGTCTTTGTCATACTGCCACAATTCGTGTTGCTGTGAATTGCCGTGATTTTGGATTTATGATTTNAGAATTTCCCCTTTCCTCGTTCTTGCTTCGGTATTCGTTTGCCGATGTATTCCAGTGGCAATAAATAAAGACAGTGTTAGTTAAAAAAAAGAGTCGAATCCACAAAGAGAAAAATGGAATTAGTCTCTATACTCTATAAGGAACAGATATATTTCATGTAAATTTAACTTTCAAGACCTAGGCATTTAATGTTAAAATGATAACATGAAAATAAATAGCTGAAGCAAAATCACTGAATAGATGGGCAATTTAGTTGTAACCATCACATAGTTTTGTATTTAAAACTTTTCAGAAAAGAGGCCTGTTTTCTTAAAACAAGTCGTTCTGTTGTAACAGTGTTGTTGAAATCATTCATGGAATACATCATTTCATTTTTAAAAATCAGAACAACAAAAGTTTCAGAAATATTTACTGGCTACATGTGTCAGAGCATGTTAATACATGTATGATGGTAAACCATATTTTCCTTTTGGCAGATTTTCAAACAGGAAGTGGTTGTTACATCCTGTTTATGAAGATAAACCGCAACAAAGAAAAAGAAGAAAAGCATGGTCAAATGTTTACATAACAAGAACAGTTCAACATTGACGTATTACCTTCATATGGCATCTTAAAACATTTGGCGTTTTTTTTAAAATCCAAATATTAAATATTAAATAAAGAGACATTATGCAAAGACATTGTCTAATATTTTATCCATTTCACAAGAAAATATCAATCAAAACAAAAAGTCACAACTTTTGTCTTGAGGGTTATTTAACCTGATTCTTTACTGATACACCTACCATATGAGACGGAATTTTGTAAAGACCATATTGATGAGGTGGCCACGATGATAACTATGCCTAATATTGATGCTAGCTCTCGCGTAACGAATTAAACGTGAAATATTCACTCTGTTTTTGGAGAAGTAGGGATATTTCTTTCCAATTTCAGGAAATTGTTAATTTTGTAATTAAAGTCGTCCCTATTGTCGCAAATTTAAGTAAAAAATGTAAATCTTGCATTTTAAAAACTTAAGGATTTTCATACATTAAGTTGATATTACTTTGGCGTGGTTTTATGATCGTTTTATAATCAAATATATGAATTGAATGTAGATTATACCTTAACGCAGACCTTGATTTACCGTTAGGCTCCATGGAAAACATGAACATTGCTACATCTTGATAAGACAAAGTAGCTGCAAAAATTGTTAACCGCAATGGACATGGCGTAGTAGAGGTAATTCAAAAGAAATGTTAAGCTGGTTTTTAAACAGTGAGCTGTATGAGAAAAATCGTATTATGATAGTCCACTTTCGAAAAGATGATTGATTTCAAATTATAATTTAAGATGATCGTCACGACAAAATATTTGAAAAATATTGAAAATTTCTTAAATCTTTTCAAACATCAAGTTGATATTACTTGAATAAAATAATGTGATGGTCTTGTTCTATTAATCTACGCTATCCGCTACTAACACTGTAAAATGCTAGTCATTCTGTGAATTGAGGTTCTGCATATGCGCTTTTCGACAACTTATGTCTCATCAGTGCAGATCAAATCAAAACATTTGGAAATCCATGAACCGAAATATGTGTAAACGCTGATAGAGAACAAATTACCCATATGATCTGAATAGGAAAGCCAAAACCAGCTAAGGACAGAGCTTTGCAAGAGGGAGATACTCCTTAGGTTTTAATAAAATTTTCTTAAATTTAGATATTTCAAATTTTCAAATAAAATCGGTTTTCGGTCCAGCACCGAAGTACTCGCTACTGGGTTGGTGAATACCCCGGGGACTAACAGTCCACCAGCAGTGGCATCGGCCCAGTGGTAACAAATAACAACCGAGTTTACTGTGGATTTAGGTTCTGCATATGCGCATTTCGACAACTTATGTCTCAACAGTGCGAAATATGAGATTTAAGTACCGAAAGTGAATTCAAGATGGTCGTCAATTTTAAATAAAACATTATTTGGAAATTTTCTTTGAAAACCGTTTTAAGTATCTGTATGAATTTAAGATGGTACAAAAATCTTTAATTAAAGAACCTTAGTGAGCAAGCTCACATACCCCACGCCTCCACATATAAGAAAATCCTGCATTATTGAACTAAAAAATATCCTATAAGCAATATTATACATAACAAGAGGCTCCCAAGAGCCTGTATTGCTCACCTGGTGCCATGGCTGACACAATTGGTCAAAATAATCCAAATGTGTAAGGGTCTCAATTTCAAGTTTGTTGATAGACATTGATGTTATATGATCCAAAATTAAACTATATTCCCCAGCTATTTTTGATGGGGTGTAGACTGACTGTCACCTTCTTGAAGAAGGCCATCTAAGCATCATTGTGCCTCACTTTGGTTCCAGTTGGCCTAGTATTTCTGAGGAGATCTTTAAATGATTTCCAGTGGGATCCAAGGATAAACTGTTCACCGCTGACTGCCATCTTGGATGCTATGTGGACATGCTGGACACATTTTGTGCAGGGGACCAAAAAAGGACCACTGTGATCAAGTATGATTCCAACTGGCCATGTGCTTTCAGAGGAGAACATCTTTGAATATGTTTCCTTATAGGATCCAATGTTAAAACCATGTTCCCCTTTCATTCACCATCACCATCTTGAATATGATGTCGACTTGCCGAACAAATTTTTTAAAAGGGACCAACTAAGGACCATTGTGACTAAGTTTGGTTCCAATTAGCCAAGTAATTTCAAAGGAGATTTTTGCAATATTGTCTAAGTTTTGACAAAGCTCCCCACTGGGGGGGGGGGGCATCTTGGATGACATGCGGACTTGCCTGACACAATTTTTTAAGGGGACCATCCAAGGACTATTGTGACCAAGTTTAGTTCCAATCGCCTCAGAAAATCTTTGAATGCTTTCCCGTAGGGTCCAATGTTAAAACTGTGTTCCCCGCTGGCAGCCATCTTGGATATGATACAGACTTGCCAGATATTTCTTTTAAAAAGGACCACCTATAAGGACCATTGTGACCAAGTTTGGTTCAAATTGGTCCAGTAGTGACAGAGATCTTGGAATATAGGGTACATTTTTTCGACAAAGATCCAACTGGCAGCCATCTTGGATGGAGTGTTGACTTGCCGAACACATTTTTAAAGGGGACCACCTAAGGACTATTGTGACCAAGTTTGGTTCCAATTGGCCCAGCAGTTTCAGAGAAGACGTTTGAATGAAAAGTGTATGACTGACAGACCAAAGACACAGTGATAGCAAATAGTAGTGTCCATTCAGACTATGAAGACGAAAAACTTCTACTACAGTATCTGGGAAAGGTATTTCAATTGAAGGCAAACATTGACCAATGTAGGACACAATATACATTTATATACTCAAATTATTACAATGTGAAAAAAGTAAAGATTATGGAAGTATTTTTGCAAAAA
>MJUU01020786.1:170063-205924 GCA_002080025.1 Modiolus philippinarum
TCATTAGAAAAGTTCTTTAATAGAAATCAGTCCCTTGTGGAAAAATTTGAAGTTTCGGTCCGAACTCTGATTCAAGATTTTCTCTTTACTCAATATTGGGATGATCATTTCTTTTAAGTTCAATGGCAATTGCTGTTGAGTTGCTACCGGATATTAACGCAATTGAAGAGGACCATTGCAATGGACAATTATTTCGGGGGGGGGGGGGGGGGGTTTCACCTGATTTGTCTTTTGTCTCATGGACATCGGCTTTTGACCACTCTGTTTGGTAATTTTGTTATTACCCCCATTTTCCACGTAATGAAATAAAAATGTTTTATACTTAAGATGCATGTTCGACATTTTTGAAGTTATTTTATCATTTTTTTAGTAAGCTAAAATATCTAAAGTTGAATCTGACATTGCCATTCTGAAAGTCAAACCACCCTAACTTTCTGCTCGTTTGAGGATGTGACATAGAATTTCGTTATAAAGCTATTAATATACCAACGAGGGAATATCGATATAACTTTAAATGTTATTCTCTTATGATGCACACTTATTATCTATCTCTTGCACGAATAGTTACTTGTGGTACATAACGAGACTTTAAAGATTGAGTTAGATATGAACTTGTTGAATCGCTTTTACAGGAATTTCTTTGGTCGAGCGTCAAGTAATAACACATCACGCGTGATGTGCTATTATTTTTTCAACGTTTTAATTGGACCACTGTGAAATCTCGTCGGTCGTGATTAACGTTACCTGGCAACGGTGTTGTTGTTTGAAACAAAAACAGCAGTTCGGCACGGAATATTATGAAAATCATAAGAGAAATAGTTTTAACAACTCGAAAAAATTGTATATCGCTGGATATCAACTCTCGTTATGTAATTTCAAATATAATAAACTCGCCAAAGGCGTTGCTAATTTAAGACTGGATTTTTTTTTCTCATGCGATGCAAAGTCCGTAGAAAGATTAGCCGTGAGAGAGATACATTTGTATATGCTCTCTATATATTTCAGGAATGGTGTACTTATTCTAAATTGAATTTCTAAGATGGATACTCTATCATACTTTAAAAATATTTTCATTTTATTTACTTAGTATCATTTTTTGTAATATCCAAAATTTTTTTTTCTGACCACCCGTTTGCAGTACGCACATCACACTATTTGATTTCCAGAGTTTTCTTTAACTCGACTTGATGAGTGGCTTAAGGTTGTTTTTATGTTTCGTTTATCTTCTAACGGTCTTTTTTCATGTCAAAGTAACAGCGGTTGTAAGAGCACTTTAGTATGCAGTTTTTTGTTTATTGACGATCGCGAATCCATGAGTAACAGAAACATTGATGTATTGTTGTCCGACTTCTGGAAGTGAATTGCACTCAAACCGATGCTAGGGGCCGTTTTGAACTTACTATGAGGTATGAGCAACGCTCGTTGTTGAAGACTCAATGTTGACTCCCAGATAAATTATAACAATAAAAAGGTTGTTCCTTTGTTTGGTCTTACAATGTATTTGTGGAAACTTTGTCTCATCTGCATTTACTCAAAATCATTCCATTTTTAATTTAAGACTGGATTTTGTCTCCCCCGCAGTGTGGAGTCCGTAAAAAGATTTCCCATGCGAGAGAATTATGTTCTCAATAGATTTCAGTTATTTTATACTATTTCTTGGGAGGATTTCACATATGGATACACTATCATTCTTTCAAAGTTTCGTATTTTTGTGAATTTCAAAATATTATTCTGACCACTAGTTTATAATGCCGACTTCTGACTATTTTTATTTGCCAAGTTTTCTTTCAATATACTCGATGCATTCCCTGTGGTAGTTTATATGTTGTGTTTGTCTTCTGTTAGTTTTTTTTGTCGAGAAACGGAAGATAGCGGTTGTAGGAACACTTTGCCTATTTATTTTATGTTTTTGACGATCCTACATTCATAAGTAAAATGAAATATCGATGTAGCGTTCTTCGATATCTAGAAATGATTTCCACTCAAACCAGAGCTTGGGGCGTTCTTGAACTAACTATGAGGATGATCAACGCTCATTTGTGAAGGCCTCCTTATGATTTCGAGATAGATGAAAACCAGTATCGTAAAAGTTGCTCCATTGCTTGGTTTTATCCTGCATTTGTAGGAGCTTTGTTTGATGTGCATTTACTCCATATTATTTCATTGTGTAATTAAAGTTTACACAATAAGTAACTTAAGGATAAATATGCAAACAATATTGGAACATTTTTAGAATAGACTTTAATCATAATCAAATATAGGTCATCATGTTTTTCCATTTTCTTTTTTACAATTTTATATGGACGTAGTTGTTTTCAAAAAGATCGTTTATTATTATTATGCAAAACCATACGACTATGACCAAATCTTGTAGAATTATTGTACAAATCTTTTAGCATTATTGTACAAATTTAGAATTATAAATTCATGTCACCAGACCACGAACATTTGCGGTAATGGGTTGGTATGTTGTAGTTATGAACAACAGTTAGATTCCCTAATTTCTTTTCTTTTGTTGTAGTCTTTAACGAATATCTAGTATTATTTTCGCTCTCGAAAGAAGGGACGCCACAGCATCAGTTCTTACGTCTGACAAAATAAACGTCTATGTCCATTGCCATTCATTAGACCTTTTCACGACAACTGCAAAGCTTTTACTTTCTGGCGGGAGTTAAATGGGAATATCCTTCACTCTACCGGGAAATTGCACGTCCCTGCAAGAAAATTGTTGCCTGCAGTTATCGTGAAAGGGTTTATTAGGTTTCATCTTCGTATATTGTGAAAATCTATATCATAATTAATCGCTGTAATAAATATAAATAATAATTCTACCTTAGGATAGAATGCTGCAATTTGATTGGTCGACAACCAATGTATTTTTGACAAATCCATTGCCTTTCAAACAAGTTTTGAAGCAGAGGAGTATTCGCCTCGAAAATTTGTCATCTTTTACCCTTTATGCCATTATAACATTCACTGAGACGATTATAAAAATATTGAAAAACGACGTCACCTGTGCTCAGCTTTTACACATATTTGGGTTAAGGATTTCCAAATGTTTTGTCTTGGTCTGCACTGAAGAGAGATTAGTTGTCGAAATGCGCATATGCAGAAACTAAATTCAAGGTAACTTCGGTATTTTGATATTTACATAGTCATGCGGTACATTACAAAGATATATAATTTTTAGTCGGTGAATTTGCGAAAAATATCAGTGTCGAGATGCAATTTCATTAGCCCTTTGGGTTTGGAAATATCATCACTCGACTGGTATTTTTCGCAAATCAGTCTTCCATATATCATGTTTGGTCGGTGGATTTGCAAAAAAAAAAAAGCAATCTTATGATGCAATTTTCCTCGCCCATTGAGCTCGGGAAATATAACATCTCTCGACTGGTGTATTTCGCAAAACCCCCTCCAAAACATGATATAACTGTTAAAATTCACTCGTATCTAACAACGCATCGAACTTAACTTCTGGTTGCACAAGATCCGCTACTCATTTAACCCTTTAGACCCTATAACTACGGAACTGCTTTTTTCTAGCTTGATTTATGGTTATGTTCATTATCTCAAGCAGAATGACGTCAAGAACAATGAACACATTTTGGCGTCGAAGATTAGGAGGAAATGTGTGCTATCATAAATTCAGTTAGAAAATAGAATTAATCCAATAATCGTTACAAGACTAGGAGTCGGAAAGGGTTTGGACAATTCGAATTAATCTCCGCAGTAATAGTGAAAGGGTTTAATGTTCAGCATTTGTTGCGTTATCATTCCCATTTACGACAGTAACTAGTAACACTAATTCTTATTGGCATTATATTTAACTAATTATTTGAATATAATGAGTCAGGTTGAAACTGGAGAAATAAAAATAATGAAGTACCGACTAAAAAGGATGATAAAGTGAAAAATTGTTTTTAATTTTCATTTGTTTTGATGTGGCCAAAATATATATTTAATTAAATGTAGATAACTGATTAAGAAAAATAAGGTTCTGTATGTTCATAGCTGTGGAACCTTAGCTCTTATGGTCCTTGTGCTGATTTTTTTTTTATAGTTGTGGACAAAATCAGGAAAAATGAAAGAACCTATAGGTTACAATAAACCATTGAAAACAGTGGTCGCCACCATTTTATGAAGAGATGATGCAATTCATAATTAAAAAATGGCCATCCAGGATTGGTCAGTACTGAACATTGACAATTATTTTTTTCCTGAAAGCTTGTTTATTTGTCTGTTGAAGCATAGCAAGTTCATAATTGTTTGTCATCACTGGAGCAGTATAGAATTTATTTTATACCCTGTAGTCAGATGTACATTTTTACATATAGAAAAGCAATGGCAACCCCTATTAAAAAAGTTTAAAAATATTAAGTCGATAAATATTCTTTTTTTTCTGAACCAGTTTGGAGATGAAAATTCATTTGTGTAATTCGGTATAGCTGAAAATGTTACTATTGTCGTCTATGGAAAAATCAATGGTTTATTGTAACCTATATGGGGGGAGGTTTTTACTTTCACTTTCACCTAATAAAGCAGTTATGTAACTCAGATGTGTTTAAAGCATTTTGATGATAAATTCAGCATCATGGATGAATTTTTCGCAAATCTTGAAAATTAGTTTTACAAAAAAACTGTGAAAATGGAAAATGTTCAGGGTTGTGTAGTGTGGGACGGATATGTTGACAAAACTGGATATGGTGTACAAAATGTCAGGTGGCCTACAGAAGGCCTCAAAAAGAGAGAGCTCATAGACTGGAATACATAATTAAGCACAAAATAATTCGCAATGATATGACAAAGCTAGATGAAAATAGCAATAAAATAGAATGTAGCCATCTATGTCATAACAGGCTATGTGTTAACATAGATCATATAGTCCTTTAGTCCCATGCTACAAATCTTGAACGCATACATTGTAAAGGACAGGGAATATGTGCTCATTGTCACAAACCATACTGTTTACTATAAATAATGTATTTTATTTACGATATTTACAATTTACTCGGTCCGTGTTTTGGTTTCTTTGCATATGAGTGTTCTATTTGTCCACTCGACGCCAACTTTTTATTCGCAGCCCGCAACAGTTTATTTTTCTCGTACATTTGCTCCTCTTGATGTTTTTCATATATATTGAACAAATAATTCCTTTTTTGTGCCCTGTTTGTGTTGTATTTATTTGTCTTTTTGTGCTGTTTTTGTTGCTTATCAATTTTCTGCATTGATTTCAGTCCCTTTTCAACTGAAGATCCTGGAGAAAATGGCACACCTAACTCCTTACACATCATGATCAGAGACTCGCCTGGACCTAGATTCACACTATGGACTGCGGCATGAACACGTCCTTCGAAATTCTTTGAAAAGGTAACATTTTTAGGAAGAGACCTTCTCAGTGATCGGTTGAATCCTTCAACTTTTTGAGTGTTAAAGTTTGATCGTGTCTGCTTCAGAGCCTAAGGGCCAAGGCGATAAGAAACACAATTTCTAATAGCATCTAAGTTGGATTTTGAACAATTGATTTTAAATTTTTTAGGCAAGAAAGCACGCTGTGATAACCAAAATTTTGTGACCCCTTTGCACACAAATGAATGCCTACGACACAAATCATGGGATCCTGTGTAACAGGACGGTATTGCATCACAAATGTGGGAAATCTTATTTTGAATTTTTTGAAAGTTCTCTCTATACTTTTCAAGAGCTTGGATAAATTCTGACTGACACCTTTCAGATAAATCATTAGCAAAATTGTTCAGTAACTTCTCCCTTTGCTTTACAGTGTTGCCAGGCATTATGGTCAATAAATTTCTATTCTTTTTAATATTCTTTCTATGATTATTTACAAGATGACGCGTACAGATAAAATGCTCTGGCTCAGTATTTGTAATATTAGCCTCATATAAGCCTTCAGCGGCTCGATAAGCCGAGCTGTCTGGATCTGTAGTAAAAGTTTTAGCTTCAATGTTGTCTTCCTTAAGATCCAGTAAGGCTTCTTTAGCCCATGTATACTCATCACCAATACTTTTCATTATAGTAATATTGGAACTACACTCAGGAGTACAGTCTTTACTAGACTTGATTGGATGTGTAGAGCATAGTTTATTTTGGCAATTACAGCTAAAATACTTTTGTCTTCAGTTTCAGCTATTGAATAAACCATTTGGGTTGCAGGCTGGAAAGGCGTTTTTCCAATTCCGGAATACAATGGATTATTATATACGGCATCCCCTTGAAGATTAACAGCACTCGGATTTGTCCTGCCTCTCAGTTTGTTTATTTCAAGTATGCGTTTACGGCGGTTTTTCATATCTTTTTTTATTGATGTCGATAATCCTTGGTAATACATTGTTCGCTTTCTTTTGTAGGCCAACAGCTGATGGAGCACGAATGTTACATCCAAGGACAATTTTGCGAAGACCTGAATAGACTAAGGGTGTTTGACTCAGGGCCGCTTGCACAGATTCAATTATTTTTGCAGCTTTTCTTCCACGTTTATTGGTCTTAATCTCCTCATATAATTAAAATTTCTTTGATCTATAACTACATTTATCACAGAATGCTTCTTCTCGGTTTCCAAGTCCAAAATGTTCCTCACGCGCCATGTCCCACATCAAAAAACCATCACATTTAGGATGTTGACTCCTGTGTTCTTTGAAAACTATATTCCACATTATGGCATTAAGTTTTATATTTACAGTTCTATTTGATGTCTCTTCAGCACTGTTTAAAATATAATTAAAAAATGCTATTAGAAATTGTGTTCTAGTCAGATATTCAGTATTTAAACAACACTCATTCAAAAAAATTAAGAATTACTTCCCTTTGATTAAACAGCAATTTTAGTAATTTAATTATCTCTTCCATACACAGAAACCAGTGCATTTATTGGATGTTTATGAATAATATTGTATGTATTTATATGAATTATATTGAATTTTAGACACTTTAGTTGAATTTTCTTAGCAAAAATTTGAAATTTTATATTTGGAGACATTTTGCACCAACACTGCAAGATTTCTCACATGCAGTATAGCTGAAGTAGCCTTTTTATCATTGACTTTAATCTTTTTATGTAGAAGAGCCACTTATATGTCAGATATTTTAAACTACCTTTGTTTGTCTTTCACAGATAGCTTGTACTCTGGATTTTTTGGAACACTATCTACAGGCCGCAACAATTTGGCTGATTCAGTGGTATCCTGAGAATGCCATGGATCATCCGGATATGGAACATTTTGAACAAATCTTGTCATTTCTCGAGTAAGTCTGTTATATATAAGTGATTTAATGTCACTTTTAGGTGTTTTTGCACTTTTTCTTTGTTTGTTATGTGGAAAATGTCCAGCTTTATATCCAAGTTTATGTCCCTTTTTGAATTTAGCCATTTTTTAATTGCAATGTTTCTATATTCAATTTTAATTTCAATGGTGTATAAAGCATATACATGAAAGATGGGTATTAGTACTTGAAATTTATAGGGTCACAGTATATCAGATCTGCATGTTAATATGAGAGATGAAAACAGAAGACAGACCCCCGTATAAAAATTTAGACAGAATGAAAATGATAAGGGTATAGAAATTAATTTTCTATTTTTATTGCTTCAGAGACAGATATGATAAGACACTGGATACACATTCCCTGATAATAAGCTTATCTAATGAGGACAACATAAATTTCTTTCTGTGCACTTTTTTCCTTCGTATTCCACTTTTTATACCTCAGAATCATGAAAATTTGGAATTTTTTGTGTTTATTCCAAATTCCGGGTAGAATCTACCCTGTGTACCATATACCTTTTTTCAAAGTTTCATATTAAAGCACACTTAGTTGGTAATATGAAGAAAAGAGAGAACTGTTGTTGCATGTTTGATTAGAAAAAAAAGTACTCTTTATTTTCAGAAATTTCTGTAAGTCAGTCTCTGATGTGTCCTTGCCGTTGAATGGGGTGGTATATAATATTGCACCCCATGCAGTATTCTTGTTGTCCCGCATCATGACTAAGTATTTTTTTCATCAATATTTATTAAGCTTTCAGAAAAAATAAGATTTGCTTAATTCTGGTTTCAATTTGTCACCGCTATAGGTTACAATAAACCATTGAAAACAGTGGTCGCCACCATTTTATGAAGAGATGATGCAATTCAGAATTAAAAACTGGCCGTCCAGGATTGGTCAGTACTGAACATTGACAATTATTTTTTTCCTGAAAACTTGTTCTTTTGTCTGTTGAAGCATAGCAAGTTCATAATTGTTTGTCATCACTGGAGCAGTATAGAATTTTTTTATACCCTGTAAGCAGATGTACATTTTTAGATGTGATTTTGTGCGGGATTGACACGAGTTGTTAACAACTGAAATTTACATATAGAAAAGCAATGGCAACCCCTATTAAAAAAGTTAAAAAATATTAAGTCGATAAATATTCTTTTTTTCTGAACCAGTTTGGAGATGAAAATTTATTTGTGTAATTCGGTATAGCTGAAAATGTTACTATTGTCGTCTATGGAAAAATCAATGGTTTATTGTAACCTATATGGGGCTGTATACTGAGCAGGGCAAACTTACCCTTCCGGAGCACCAGTTGTCACTCTGTCTTTCACAGTTCACACTGTGAGTGCTTTAGTTTTGGTGATTGCTTGTGGTGTTTGTGTGTTTTGTCGGTATGTTGCGTATTTAGTCTTCTGTCTTCTCGATTTCTGCCTTGGCTCTGGACTTTGATTTATGTAAACTTGTGCTTAGTCCTTTGGTATTATGTTGCCATTGTTATGAAAAGATAGATCAAGGAATGGTTAACGCTAAACTGTCGGTTTGCTCAAGGAGCATAGTCTGCTGGTAAAACACTGTCGCAAATTCAAACTGATAAAAAATCAAAATAAAATGATTAATAATTTAATTACTGAATAGGGTCATAATATCTTTAACCTGTACGCTAATCATACAGTGCTTACCTGTAAAATACATTTTCGGAAAAGCAATATCAAGTTTTTTGGAAACTTCAATTACAATATTTTTTGGGGGGAATGGCGTGCGACCTATATTTGACGCAAAATCACATTCCTTGTGTTTAAATTTGTCGATACATGGTATATATGGACTATGAAAAGTCAAAAGGATGTTTAATTCAATTCTACAATAAAATGCTGTTATAACATAGATGGCGATAGTTTTCCGTGTTTCCCGGTTAAAAATGACGTCTGCTACCGATGAATATTGGAAGTGACACGAGAATACCACCTAGCTCTAACGTCTTGGCGTATTGTCGTAAAAATGATATGTGATAAAAATAAATCTAACATTTTGGTACATTGTAAAATCTACGACAAAAAGCATAAATAAAATGAAATTAAGAGATAACCATACTGTATTTTAGGATCTGAGGGGGTAAATCGTAGATTTTACTGTCGCCAACTGAGTTTTCCGGCGACGCGTTAGCGGAGCCGGAAAACGGATGTTTGCGACAGTAAAATATACGATTTACCCTCTCAGATCCTAAAATACAGTTTGGTTATCTCTATTCTAATACAAATCCACAAAAAATAATTTAAAATCGATTTTAAATCACAGGAAGTTTGGAATGCGTCTTCGCCATTACGTTGCTATTGATTCCGACGGTAAATCGTGATTTTTTCCCCCTCAAAATTCTAACGCCATCCAATCAAAATTAGCGTAACAAACATAAGTGCATTAAAATTATAATTATCTCATCAGTGAGTTGATGTCTATTTCCGTCAATCGATGTATTTGTCTATAATCATAATTTGGATGAATTAAACCATAAATAAGGATAAAAATCTGGTTTAGTTGGACAGATTCTTGTCTATGGACAGCTTCAACAACATTAAAAGTACATACATTAATCATGTTTAATACATGTTTATAATTGATTTTACTGTCAGGTATGAGCAAAGTTCATTTTTGAAAGCTTCACGGGAACTTCAAGATGCAGAACCACAATAAGAGAGTTGTTCTATGGCTTGGTTTTACCATTTATTTGTAGAGACTTTTCTAATCTGCATTTACTCCATATCCTTTAATTGTTAATTAAAGACTGGCGTTTGTCTTTCATGCAGAGTAGAGTCCGTAAAAAGAATTTTTCGTCCGAGCGATGTATGTTAACTATATATGTCAGTGACGGTGTATTTCTTCGTGAAGGAATATCTCAAATGGATACATATTATACTTTCAGATTTAAGCATTTTATATTTTGTAATTTCCAAATGTTATTCAGACCATTCTGTTAATAATAACAACTAAATTTATTTTTTTTTATACCGGGTTTTCTTCAAATTGACTAGATAAGTGTCCTGCTGTTGTGACTGTCTTCTAGGAGTTTTTTGTCGGGCAATGGATGACGGCCGTTGTAAGAACAGTTTGCCAGTTAATTTAAGGTTTATGGACGGTCCCTTATCAATCAGTAGAAAACGACATTGATATACCATTGTTTGACATTTTGTAATGTATTCCACTCAAACTGGTACTACGGGCGGTCTTAAACTTACTATGAGGTATGAGCAAAGACCATTGTTGAAGTCTCGTGTTATTCTTCTGGATGAAGAATAACAATAAAGGCGTTGTTCTATTGCCTAGTTTTACCATGTATTTATAGAGAGACTTTGTGTCATGTGCATTTACTGCATGGATTTCATTGTTAAGTTATCAAGGGTATTAGGTAATTTCTTGGCTGAACTATACATACATATATTAAAATGAGAGTGAGTTTAGCATGTTTGAAGTATCATAATGGCACGCCGTGGTCGTTGGAGTTAAGTGAAGCGTAACTCTCTTTAACATCTGCATGGATACTTTCAGTGGGGAAGTATTTGTATGTAACTGATCTACTAAATAGGATATGAAGGCATTGTATTACAGTAACGCTGTTGATAGCATCTAACCATCAGTTTTCAAATGCAGTCATTGCATTATTTAAAATACAAGATATGCTACCATCGGTGTTCTATTACAGCTCAATAGCAGATAATTTGAAAAGAATACAAAATGGGTCAACAATAGGACACAATACTGAAATTGCAATAAATAAAAAACACACATTTTATGTAACTGGAATGTGCGTTTGCATGCAACAACAAGTCAAATATTATGTAGAATGAATAAGAAACAGATTCATGATGACGAAAACACTGCCCAATGTTCCATGTCGACTGGTGTAAACATAGAGACGATCCATATGTGTTATTGTTATACCGATACAAATAATAGCCAAATAAAATAGATATAAATAAGTATTAGTGTAACAATAGAACAGTCCAGTAACATCCATTATACGGATAGTTTTTTTTCTGCACGAGTAATTAGGTCAAGGTCCGAGGCCGTCAGGCCGAGGACTTGACCTGATTACGAGTGCAGAAAAACTAGCCGTGTCCTGGATGTTTCAGGATTTTTCTATTGTTACACTTGTACTGTATCTGGCTTGTAGGGCAGTAATAATCAATTATACTAATCTGTTTTCAAATTCAATGTCAGTATCCTCAACAAGTATAAGTACATAAAAAACCGCTTTATGATACCAATCAGTAAATCGTAATCAGTATAACGATTGGTCAAACGTGTGCTTCACTACCCTTGTGATGTGAGTTTGAGCCCAACTTGCGGCAAGGATTTTGCAATCTTATTATTTTGCACTAAATACAAAGATGAAATAAAACTGTTTAGTAAGCAATAAATATTACGTGTTCCAATAGCACAATACGTTAGCGCGGTAGAAATTGTGCTGACAGTTGTAGGTTCAAATCCCAAAGCATACACTGCTTTTTTTTCAAAAATAGGTTTTTAGTATACACTGATAAGGTATCTATATATATGTAAAATTGTCATTCATACCTTGTTTTTTTCCGTAGCGCAATTGGAAAGGTCGTACGTTTCAGTGTTAAATTAAACCTAGACCACACTAACGAATACTAGGACATGAAATGTAGGTAATTTTTTTAAAACAAACATATGTGACAGAAGTTGTATTTATACTTTTCAATACAATATAAGAAATAGGTTAAATTGACGTCAACCTAAGAGTACATGAAAACTGTCCGGTAACACCCGTTATACGGACTGAAATACAATAGCTCGGCAGGGGTTACTGTCGTACAAATTGTTTTATGAATGATAATCGACATTCCCCGTTTCCCTTCTTTTTTCTATGTATTGTGTAATGGCTGTGTCAACGAATTCAACTATAACACAATCTTCTCTTCAAATTGTTCATTTTGAAGATAATATTTTCCCGATTTTTTTTTCTTGCTTTCCCATTGGATAAAATCTTATGATAATTCAGAATGCTATGACATCATTGTTTGTAAGTGGCAACTTTAAATTAGCTATGCAAATGACAGTGAACACTATTCACTTTGCAGCAGAATATTTTTTTTCATGATTATGTTTTAATAAGAATACAAAGTTTAAAAGAAAATACTGGTAATGAGAGAATTATTATTCCAAGATGATGTAAAAATTGTATATCTTGTTTTTTGGTGCAATAAAATACTTATAGACTGTTCATTTATGATTCCCATTGGATAAACGTCATGTCGATAATTCAGATTGCCCTGGAATCATTGTTTTCAAATGGCAACTCTAAAGTACTATACAAATTTCAGTGAAAACTATTCACTTTGCAGCAGAATAAATTTTGTTAATGAAAATAGATGTAATTGTTTATGTTTCAATAATAAAACAAAATTTAGAAAAAAAAAATACCACAAAAGAGAGAAATATTATTTATAGATGAATTAACAGTTGTACATCTTGTGTTTTCAGTATAATTAAACACTTATGGACTGTTTATTTTAGAAAAGCAAGTTTCTTGTCCCCTTGACCCTAACCATTGACCGAGGCATAGTCAGGGTCTCGGGGACAGCACACTTGCTATTCCCTCTTCACCAGTCAATAAGTACAAACTATGGAAAAACGAGATCAGTGATCCAAGCTATACCAGTGAAATGTTGTTTATTTTGAATAACCTTTCCTGGTTGGTGTAGAAGTGGTCATATGGTATTCATTAATCTATGGTGTCCATATCACGATATGGTCCGGTCCAAATTTTATTATATTGACTGACAGGTTTTAATTTTATTCACAATGCAATTTATTTTTTTCTTATGTAATATTGTGATCAACAATATATTTTTTTCAAAAAAATATCTTAATTGTTTAACTTAACTAAAATTAAATTTAAATTTACAAGTGAAACTGTTGTGTTTGCTTATATTTATGTAACTGTTGTTGATAATTTAGTGTTAATGTTCAGTGAATGTTCTTCAATAAAATAAACACAATAGTTACTTACATAGAGAGCATTATCACGATATAGACTGCCTTTGGGATAGCGATATGACACATCGATAATAGCTCGGGTATTATCCATGTGTCAGTTCAT
This sequence comes from Modiolus philippinarum, assembly GCA_002080025.1. Taxonomy (NCBI): domain Eukaryota; kingdom Metazoa; phylum Mollusca; class Bivalvia; order Mytilida; family Modiolidae; genus Modiolus; species Modiolus philippinarum. Next base: position 183,457 of record MJUU01020786.1, read on the forward strand.
ATCGCTATTCCTTGGGCAGTCTATATCTCGTGGTAATGCTCTTTATGTAAGTAACTATTATATAAGTATTGCATCAGTGAATACAAAACCCCAATGGCCTGGAAGAACACAGGCATTTGTTTTGCACAACTTAAACCAAGTTTGAACTAAACAGTGTCCTCAAGTATTGTCACCTGTGTATATGTTCTGTTGTCGACAAGTAACTAATCGACTGACACTTGGTCTATCCCATACCCTGTTGCTTCATCTGATTAACAAGTAGAAAATTAGTCTGATAAGATGATAATTGATTCCGGTCGGAATCCCTGAATTTTCATTACCAATTTCCGTTTATTCTTATTGAAACCATTTGTCGCAATGGGGTGCAATTTAAAGTAGATCCACTTTGTAACGATTGGTATTGTATAGGTGAAGACCAAAGCTGAGGCGTCAAGTGGTTCTTTGCAACAGCCGCACTAATTATTCGACTACATTAGACGTCTAGAAATGCGATGTATGTAGAAATCATTATCGCATCTAGTGGTATGTATGCTATAGGTTTAATTTCTGAAAAAAAAAGTAATAAAAAATAGGAAATGGATATTCAGAATTTATGCACGCATTACTTGGGAACTAAATATCGTGGTCATGGGAGGAATTTTAAGTAAGTTGCAAATCAAAAGGGTGAAAATTTTGTAAAATGGACAGACAAACGTCGGAGTGTTTTGCTGTTGTTCACCATATTTAATTCGTTATGAGCACTGTAACAATGAGCAGGTATCTCCCATTGATCATACTGCAAGCTCTTTAGAAGTCTCTGTAGACTGACACACTTTTGATGTTTCAAAATGATATTTCTTTTTTCAAAATAAAGGAGATGGTTTGAAAATCTTTTGCATTTAGTATTTAAGAGACATAAGATATCCAGAAAGCAAATTTACAGTTACTTCGGTATGTCATTGTTTAATAAGAAATTCGCAAACTGAAAATTAAATTGTCAGTCAGGAAACATCCTCCAAACCAACACTTCACAAGAAAAAACACCAAAGTATACGTTTGTAGAATGTTTACCATTTTATTCTAAGAAAAAAAAATAAAATCATTACTAACAGCTTTAATAATTTATACTCTGGTGTAAAATAAAACCATATTTTGCAATCGATAAGTAAAATGAACACTGGAAGTTATTAAACAAATGTGATATCCGCATATAATGTTTATCTATAGGTTTTCTCGGAAGTAATACTTACCAGGGCTAAAACTAATGAAACAGGATTTACACGGAGGAAATCTTTATGAAGGTAACCCTTTCTTTAATTGATTGTTGTTATAGATATAATGTTATATCATTTTATGTATTATTTACTGGGCACCCTTTGATGCTCGAATCCTTTCACAATTATGCTTTTTGTAGGGAGAAAAAAATTCAATGTAAATTGTGATATTTTGTTGCATTTACCTGTATATAAAGCAGTAGGCTTAAACTTATAAATCATCGAATTTGAAGAAGCATATTCAGTCATGGTGTACTTGTACTTGAGAATATATCTCGTATTGATACAAATTTTGACATTTTATTAATTTTTGTGTAATTCCAAATGCTATGCCAACCACCTGTTTATAGTAACCACGTCTCAATATTTTACAATGCCAAATGCTTTTACAATCGACTTGATGAACGCCCTGTGTTCGTATAAATGTTGTATATGTCCACTAACTTAGGACGCTTTGTCTACTGCTTTTGTCGGGCAACGGATGACATTGATTGTTAGAGCACTTTGCCTGTTAATTTTATGTTTGCTGACGATCTCGCATACATAAGGCTTAATAAAATGTGAATGTGACATTGTTTGACATTCAGCTATGAAACCGCTCAAATTGGTGCTAGGGATCGTCTTTAACTTACTATGGGGTATGAGCAAAGGTCTCATGGCGACTTCAAGATGAAAAACAACGATAAAAGCGTTGTACCATTACTTGATTTTATCATGTATTTGTAGATACTTTGCCTCATATGCACTTACTCCATATCCTTTTATTGTTAATTGAATCTTCCATCCACAGTGTGACGATTTCCACGAGTGATTGCGACAATTGTGATGATTGCTACAAGTGCCACATGCAGACAATGTAACGATTGTCACTCGTGTGCTACCCACCTTTCTAATGAACTCTATTTAGTTATTCTTTGTTTCCTTTGTATTGTGTTTAGGTTTTTTACCTGATAATTTGAAATGTCCTCTTTCGTTCTGTTGTAATTTTTGTGTAGCCCTATAAGTCCAAGTTCTTTTTAGATTTTAGTTTAGATTGTTATCCTGTCTTTTCAAAATGTCTGAAAAAATACAAGCGGAAAGAATAAGAATCAAAAATAATAAAACAAATCAAAAGAAAACAATAGAGAGAGTCGGTATCACATAATAAGTCCAATAACAACACTTCAAAAAAGAAAAAAATATGACTGAACATAAATATACAAAAACGTACGTACATACATGTACATACAAAAACGCAGTAAAACATTGTGATCGAGCACAAATGTAAATTTCCATATGACAACTGAAAATGTTTGCAAAAGGTAAAATATACGGAAACGTCTAATGACCAGAGTTGTAAGTTGTGTTTAGAAAGAAAGTCTCTATTTTAACATGAAGGAACCTGTAGAAATTATGTAATGGGAATGTTAACCTGATGAACATATCAATAGTCTGTATTACTTTCGCGAAATCAGATTTAAAGAAAGTCATGGTATGCATTAAATTTAGGTAGGAGTGGTTTAAAAATATTTCTTCATAAGTGTAAGTGTAAATTCGTTTTGTCAACATGCAAGCTTTAGCATATTTAGTGAGCATTTTATTACTTTACTATCAATAGTGAAAAATATTTTTAAATCACAATTTTTCTGACTGAGAATATGTTTCTCCCATGAAAATAACGTAGAACTTGGGAAATATAAAAAGTAGAGAAACGACGGGAGCATTTAACCAACTGCTGAGAATGGGAGAAATACTCCTATGTGGAGTGGAGTTGGATATACAACTATTAAAGAAGAAAGTCTAAATGTGTCTAAATTGTCGTTTTGGCTGAAATTGTAAATGGAGGCACTTTTGTAGCACAATCATTTTGAAATATTTAAAAAAAATTGGTATGTTTTTGGCTTCTTTATTTTCTTTCGTTGTAACATTACCGGTATTGCAAGTCCAATCTTTCAAACACCGTAAGAATGGTTTTGTTACGAATTATTTTGAAATTCCATGTGTCATCATGCTTTTGGAATGTAGTAATTAAATGTCATGAAATCCGACTAAAACAGGATGTAAAAAAAATTGTAATCGTCATAGTGAGACCAAAAATAAATCAAATTGTCTAGGTCTATACAATTAGTGATGTGAGATTGTTGTTTTCTGAAATACGTTTTTTTTCCTTTCTTTTTTTTATTTTGTTGTGGCACAAGAATTTATTAGTTTGTATTTTATATTGAAATTGCAATTTGTTCTTCTGAATTTTATTTTCATGTAAAAAATGAATACATAAATACATAAAGGTCATCTGATTTGTACACCATAAAGACATAACAGAATACATGCATAAGTTTTTGTGGTGGGGTTAGCAAACAATGGCCTATTCTATTAACAAAGCATGTGACAAAATTAACCGTCAGTCTGGCTCTATCACGTGGGCCATATACAGAAGCCAAATCTACCGTAAGTTCGGTATTTAGTTATCTAAAATGAAGTTCGAGGACATTTTGAATTATTGTGGACTCAAAATGGAAAATAAATAATGTAAAATTGGCCTTAAACCTATATAAAAAGATACCAAATTAAACAAAAATCTCTATAGAAATATGTGTGCAAATAATTTCTGTCTTATGGTTGCATCTTTCATAGTTTCCTCGTACATCCAATGATAATATTTAAAAAATAGTGCCAGTAGTCCGTACACATCAATATCATATCAAATCGTGTTATTTTCAAAGTATAAAATAGGAAATGAATCAGAAACGTCGGAAGTTCATTTCATCGGAAAAGACAGTGGAGGCGGAAATTTTATAGGAAACTATTGATCTGGATGTGTATTGGTTAAAATATCACGGTTATGGGAAGGATGTTACACGCTATGGCCGATTGATTAAAAATATTTAATAATACTTGTAAATAATGAAAATATAACAAAGCGATTGTATAAAGATAGTTTCTCTTCAGGTAGGAGTGGGTTAAAAATATTTTTCCGCCGAGATAGTAAAATTTTGATTTTCAACATGCGAGCTTTAGTGAGCATGTTGAAATCAAAATTGTACTATCAAGAGGGAAGAAATATTTTTAGCTGGCGATCTAGCTGAATAAGATTTTTTTCTCCCATGAAATACCTGTAAAACCCGAAAAATTTAAAATGTTGAGAAATCTCTCGAGCAAATTTAATCAACGCCCGTTGGTTAAAGATTCGCGTCCACATTTAACCAACTGCTGAGAAAGGGAGAAAGTAAATCAATTCATATATATTAATTGCAGAAGGGGATAAATTATATTATTGTGCTTGTTGGTAAACTAGTTGTAATAAGTAATGATAATGCAACATTTATGTCACAAATTATTTGATTAGTCAAAACTGACCGTTAATTACACAATGCCTCGATCGGACAAGCTTGTTTCATTGTAAAGTCTAGTTCCTCGTCCACTGGCGACAACTTGAAATACAAAGAATGTCTAGGGTCTTCAGTCTTGATTGGACGGTAAAAAATGTCCGTTTACAGGCGTCGTCCGTGAAATCTACGGTTGAGGTCCAAGGACATTCAAATAATGTACTGTCATTGCTAAATACATGTACAAACAGTATAAATAGATGATATTTGCACGATGATATTTTGTACGTATTATAAAGATACTAAAATGAAATTTAGTGACTATACAATGTTCAATATTCGGATAACCGACGGGGGGTTCAATAATATAACCCATCTTGCTAAACACTAGAATGGTGAACATAATATTTTAAAAAAAATTTTTCCCTTCAAAATGTTGCTAAAATATACATTGTACTCTTCAGCAGACTGTTCTCTTCAAAATAATAAGTTAATTAAAAGACCGTACGTGCACTGGTTTTGTCTTTGTTTTTAACTGATGAATCCTTTGGTGTGACATTATTACTAGTAATAATCTCGATGTATTTTTCAATCTTGTAAAAAAATTTACTTATACATGCTGGACTGATTTTTTTGGAGCATTTTAATTTTTTTTATTCGCATTAATTTGTCTTTGTCTTTAGACTACTGATTTTATTAGCACACTTGATCGTGTATATCTTATCACTTTGTTTTTCAATATTTCCGCAATATAAGGAATATTTGTTTTAAATATTTCCGCCCTATTAGCAGAGAAAAGAGATGCACAAAATTGTTATCTGTAATGTTAAACCAACATGGTACGCATTGGGAGAAAAATATTGAAAGCTAATCTGTTTGTCCGCCTTTGGTAGAAAGATTTTCCCAAAAAACATGGAAAGTTGACTCTAAACTGGAGATTTAAAGAAGTCCCTAAAGAAAAATTATTAATGTTATTTACCAAACCCTGTTGTTTCTACATCAAAAACCGATGAAACGAATGAAGATTTGATTTACTTTTTCGTCCATTCTTCCGTAAATTTTGTGTCATCACTATCTATTTCTTTTCATCAGGGATAATTTTATAGTTAAATTAGATTAGAAAGGCGTCGCAGAAGGTTTTTCAATCCTATACTAGTTACACATTTGTATTTCGTCTCTGTAAAAATTGCAAACCTTCCCCCTATACCGACATGACATCTAAATTATTTGTACGTTGCGCCAAGTATAAATCTTACATAAGAAAAGATTGATTTTAATAACAAAATGGCTATCGTATGACATCCGATGGAATGTAAAATCAACATCATTGGAACAACGTACGCTATATGCGATGAAAAACCGTAACGTTAGGACCGATAACTCTTGACGTAACGTCATTGGTATCCTCTTATCTTAAAGATCCAGAAAAGCTGGGACGTAACTTATATTCTTTTCGTAATTTGGCATATCGACAAGATACTCTGCTTGCACCCGTTAAGTAGCTTTTAGGTCTAGTGACCTGTAAATCTTACACACATACTAGCCACTCAATAATACTGCCAATGTCTACTGAATTATAAGATGATTCTTGATCATAATTTTCGGGAAGTTTGAAGTTGATTTTTCTTCCGTAGTGAGACAGTGTTTTACTAGCCGATTAGGATGGAAGTTTAGTAGATAGCACCCCTTGACCAATCTTTCTAAATTACGTATTGTAATTTTCTCTTCTTTAAAGACTTAGAAAGATTGGTAAAGGGGTCATGGAGTTAGTAGTCGCTTTGGTTATTATTGTATACGGAATAGGGACAGAACAAGGGGAGGTTTAGATACCCAAAAACCGGTTTAACCCTACAGCTGGCTTTTGCTAGTGCCGGTACCAAGTCCGACTTTACCGAATTCCTATCGTTGTTAACGTTTGTCTTTTGTCTTATTTGTGTTTATCTTGTATAGTTCTCAAGATCTAAAAAGCTGGGACGTAACCTATATTCTTTTCGTAATTGGGCATATCGACAAGATACTTTTCTTGCACCCTTTAGATAGCTTTTAGATCTAGTGACACACATACTAGCCACTCAATGATACTGCCGATGTCTTCTGAATTATATGATGATTCTTGATCATAATATTCGGGAAGTTTGAGTTTGATTTTTTTTCCGTAGTGAGACATTGTTTTACTAGCTGAAAAGCCTCCTTGAGCTAGCCGGAAGTTCAGCAGACAGCACCCCTTGACCCATCTTTCTAAATTACGTATTGTAATTTTCTCTTCTTTAAAGATTTTGGCCATGAAGTTAGTAGTTGACTTGGTTTTATTCCTTTGATTATTATTGTATACGGAATAGGGACAGAACAAGGGGATGTTTAGGTACCAATAAACCGGTTTAACCCTACAGCTGGCGTTGGTAGTGCCGGCACCAAGTCCGACTGTCCCGAATTCCTATCGTTGTAAACGTTTGTCTTTTGTCTTATTTGTGTTTATCTTGTATAGTTCCCTGGAATGTAATTGAAATTTTAAGCCATTGCAGATGTTTCCTGTTATTCATTTCTTTACATTAAAGACAGTAACAATATATAAACACCCACAGTGCTTCATAGCGTCAATTGCAAGAAAACTTGAAATAATAATAATAATAATTATAATAAAATGCAAAAATTTGCAAGTATGAAAGTGGATCAATTAATATTTTTTTTTTCAATCATACAAGGCCTCACACGGGAATCTTTTTATGGACTCCAAGCATCAGATAAACTCCAGTCTTTAAATAAAAAATGAAACAAATATATATAATAAATGCAAATGAGACAAAGTTTCTAAAATAAACGATAAAAGCAAACAACGGATCATCATCTTGAAATTACCATGGACCTTTAAAACTATTTATTTAAAACATTGTTGCAGTTGTTTGATGCATAACTAAACAATAGATGCATCTAATACTGAATTACTAATTAGTTTCTGGCATAGTTAAAGGTAGTACTTATATGAATTAAGCCATGCTACTTAGACTTTGCATATAAAGTCGTTCAAAGGATTATAAAATACTTCCGGATTGACCATCATTTTGATTCAGTGACCCCCATTCATGAGAAAATAATCGAAGGCTCGTGAATGAGGACATATAAAAATTGAAATTCAGGTAATGGGGAAAAGTCATGAAATGCTGAAATTTCCGCCAATGAAAAATATAATGTGGGGAAGGTAGCAATAAGTTCAAATTTGGGGGAGTGCAAAATTAAATGTTTTTACTCAGTATTTTTTGTTTCAATTTGTGAAATATGTCCAGGAAACATGAATTTATTTTTATTTAACTGCAGCTTAAACTTACTGTAATCAAATAACAATCATAAACAGATATTATGTAATATTTTACAAAATTTAAAACCCCTGTCAGGTTTTCAGCAAGGTTAAATGATGTAATTACACTAAATGAGTAAGAATATATAAAATGAAAGTTACATTTGCATAAAAGTAACCCTTTTTGCATGTCAAATATTTGAACCCTCAACAAAAGGGATATGTATGCTCAAGGATCTGATAGATTGATAGTTTGCACAAACTAGTCCAGGCGATATAAATTTATAATTTAATACACTGAAAAGTTTGATCATCGCTTGGATATATAACTAGAAAGACCTACTACTTCGAGAACATCATATCTCTGCACAATATGAACTTTCAAACGTTATTGTGGCCGCCTATGGCAAATATCTAGAGGGAGTCTTGCCTGTATAGATAGTGCTTAGGCGTATACTTAGGTTTGCTTTTTTGTTATTTAAAAGGAAATAAATAATTTATTATTGCAGTGGGACATGTTATAGCAGACTTCTAAAAATTTACAGTTTGATTGAGTATACTCTTCTTGCAATCAACATATGCAGGTCACCCATGGCCTTTGTCCATTTCGATTGTCTGTATTCAACAGCAAAGGGATCTTTACATTGAAAGTTTTGTATTAACTTCAATATATTTGGAACTTTGGAACTTGCATACCAAAATCTATTTTTATTTTAATAAGAATGGCATGTAAAATCTAAAATTGAAAACGTCAATTCAAGGAATAATTCAGCGTTATGGAAAAGTATATAAGGTAGCCAAACAGAAAACTAAATACTGAAGTTACTGTGAACTTGGTTTCTGCATTTGTGCATTTCGACAACTCATGTCTCTTCAGTGCAGATTAAATCTAAACATTTGGAAGACCATTAACTCAAAGATGTTTAAAATCTGATAGAGAACAAATAACCAATATGATATTAATATAAAGCCAAAATCAGCTAAGGACACCGCTTTGCATGAGGGAGATTCTCCTTAGTTTTCAACAAAATTTACAAAAATTTAGATATGGTAAGGTTCCAAATAGAATCGGTTTTCGCATCAGCACCGAAGTACTGACTATTATGCTGGTAAATACCCCCGGGGATTAACAGTCCACCAGCAGTGGCATCGACCCAGTGGTAGCAAAAGACTAAATATTGAAGTTAACTGTGAATTTAGTTTCTGCATATGCTCCATTTCGACAACTTATATCTCTTCAGTGCAGATTAAATCTAAACATCTGGAAGACCATAATCTCAAAGGTGTTTAAAAATGATAGAGAACAATTAACCAATATGATCTAAATATAAAGCCAAAATTAGCTAAGGACAGAGGGAGATACTCCAGTTAATGACAAATATGATCATGATGTTAAATAAAATATTTTTCTTTTTATGAATCGAGTTTAGGTATTTTGCAATATCCCAAAATATTTGCAATATGTGGTAAAGCTATCACCTACTTGAAATATATTTATATATAAAAAAAACCACAGGCCGACCGAATTATTAAAGTTGAAATTGGAATGTTGAAGGTTTTTCCCCTTTTGAAATCCATGGTCGATCATTTGGAATTTAAAATGCCATACTAAATTTAATGTTTTAAATCAAAATTCAATAAAAGGGGATATTTGAACACGTAGCATCCAACGGTTGAATGGAAGTACTTTTAGACAATGTCATCTTAAGTACCGGAGATTGAACAAGATAGGTACAAAATCCAACATTTAATAAAAATTGTATCAAAAACATTTCGTTGTGATCTCTAGAAATTAAAATAAACCCACACTGCAAATTATAAAGTAAACACAGATATGCACTTCAAAGGTAGGCTAAAAGTATTAAGGAAGTGTAGTGCAGCAATATTATAGTCCCATAGTCAGTTAACGACGCAACTCTGAGAAAAAGATATCAGTATTTTCACACGCATGCAACAAGTACCAATGCAAGAAGACTGGTTGCGTCGACAGGGATAAGCTTATCCTATTATCAATGCATTGTTCGTCATCAAAGAAGTGATATGTCCAAAGCAAAAAACTAGTGAGAAACAGACGATGTCCATCCAATGCTACAACTGATTTTAAGCAAACACGTCAGAAAGTATACATGTTGGACCATTACATTTAACTGGTCAACCAACTCGTGACGGTGACCTTAGAACTTGCAGTGACTTTAAGATGAAGAAAACGTTGTTCCATTTACTTAATCTTACCATGTGTTTATAGGGATTATATCCCATTTACATATACTCCATCTTCCTTCTTTGATCATTTGTAGCGACTTTTTTTATATTTTGTTTTTAACCATGGGGTTGTTCCCTCATGCAAACCATTGGCCCTTTTGTCCATGTGGTTACTATTGGTTTTCCTTTCAGATTTAATACATATTGTGGTTTATGGGCTTGCAAGGTTTATTTTATGTGCACTGAGGAGACAGCAGTTTTCGAAAAGGCCATCTGCAGAATCTATCTTTACTGTAGCTTATGTATTCTTTTAGCCATATATGTAAAAGCATTGCCATCTGCAAGGTTTGTTTAAACTACTATTGTTGAAACAGCAAGCTGGATGTGGTGCTCTCAATATGGTATCAATGATTATGAGGCTATGAACTAACTTTCACTAGCTAAATCAATCTAAGTTGAAGGAATGATAAAACATAGGTTGCCAAAAGCTCAAAGAATCCTAATGAAATATCGGAATAATTAAATTCTGTCGTACTCTGTATTGTTTGTTACAAATGCAATGACACAATTATGGCAAATTTGTAGACGGCTGGTAATGTACCATATAGAGCATTAGAGTACTTATGAATATGCGAATCCAGTGGTTTCCAGCTGTAGTTGATCGAGTTCCAAATAAACTTTGCAAAAATATGGAGTACACGCACATGAGACAAAGTCTCAACAAATACATGGCAAAACTAAGTAATAAAACGACACTTAGTTGTTGTTCTTCATCTTAAAGTCACCACGACGCCTTCAACAAATAACTTTGTGCATACCTAATAGGTGGCCCCAAGCACCGATTTATGCTCTTTTTACCCATAGATATTGGATTGTCAAGAATGGTGAATAAAAGGATATGGAGTAAATGCACATGAGACAAAGTCTCTACAAATACATGATAAAAAACAAGCAAAGGAACAACGCTTTTATTGTTGTTCTTCATCTTGAAGTCACCATGAGGCCTTCATCAACGAGCTTTGCACATACCTCATAGTAAGTTCAAGACGGCCCCTAGCACCGGTTTAAGCAGAATTCTTTGCTAATTGTCGAGCAACGCTACATCCATGTCTTTCTTGGTCATGGTTGCGGGATTGTCAACAAACATCAATTAAACTGGCAAAGTGCTCTTACAATCACTGTCATCCTTTGCCCGACAAAAGCACTAGTGTCTTAAGCTAGTGGACAACTACAACATATAGACAAACACAGGGCACTCATCAAGTCGAATATAAGAAAACTTGGCGTTATAAAATAGTGAGATGTGGGCACTTAAAACAGGTGGTCTGTATTACATTTCGAAAATTACAAAAATAATTGCCAAAATTTGAAAGTATCAATAGTATATCCATATGAGAAATTCTCTCACGCACAAGTACACCATAACTGAAAAATATAGAGAGCATGGGGAATCGTTTTACGGACTCCACACTGCAGGAGAGACAAACTAAGAAGCATAAAAATAATCGGCAAAGTGTTTAAACAGAAGCATATTTTCATCTCCACAAGCTTCCGAAACTTCCCAAGAATACTAAATATTTGGCCTGCTATAAATTAGTTACAATTTTTAAAAATATTTACAGATAGTCTATATTTTGAGTTTTGAGGTACATGTGCATTGAAAAGCCTTGAAGTATTCAGTAATTACTATATATGTGTATGTTCCATTTTGCGTCATAACTTTTAATAATCAGATACCTGTGCTAATATTTAAGGTAAAATGATGTTTCAGTATACGCGAAAAGTATTTTTTTCTGTTTTATCAGGATTTGAACCATCAGCCACCACTGCGAAAAACCACCAGTTTCTTTAGTATCATGATCCTTTACAGTTTTAATCTAAAATTAATCATAGCTTGAATAGATGAATGATTTGTTATATGCGGAAAAGTCATTTAAAAGAGGTAAGATTTTTAGAATTTCTCATGAGTTAAATGTTCCCACACCTACAAGATAACACCAGATAAAAGATACAATGAAAGGGAAGGTTTGACGCATTATAAAACCGGTTTAACCCACCTTTCTTTAGAAGTGCCTATACCAAGTTAGTTCTATTGCGGTCTACAATTTATAAGTGAATTTCCACCTGCCTTTTTGCCTCTTGAACTTTGGCTCTTGACAGTTCTGTTCGGTAATTTTGTAATTTTGTAATTTTGGGTACCCAGACAGCACAAGTGTGTGTCAAAGCAGGTCTAAGAAACGAGCTCCAGAGAGCATCGTCAAAACTGACTCTATTAAAATCGCCATGTTTTCTAACGACACGTGTTAAATAATTTAACATATAGTTTTCCATCTTTATCTTTGGCGTAAGTATTGACGTGATAGTCCATACTATTAGAGATATATAGAAACATATACATTTTCTCAGATACAATAATAATAAAAGATATGGTCCACAACGATTTACATCTGAATTATTTTTTCATTTTTCCAATAGTAAACTCCCCTTTTCTATGTAGCAACATTCAAAGCAGAGCCAGCTCGTTCTCTACACAAGGGCCTGTGGTCGATACACTGATTGCCTTTATTATAGAGCTGGGTTGCTCGAAAAAGCCTACTTTATTCATTATTTGAAGTCATCTCTATAGAGGTTTTAAGGCCGACATCATGATCTTGTTGACCATGGGATATCTGTTTCCCAGATTACAACAGATCTTTCCCTTAAGAGCTAAAATTGTTTTTTCTACTACTGGATTTGACTTTACTATCGGAATTGACATGTTAAATACGGCTAGGTAAGAAGCACTAGATACTTACTCTACTGGTGCACCTGATCTCACCCGTGGTTTTAATTGAGTCTGTGTTGTTCATCTTTGTATGTATGTAACAACTGGGCCACTTGGCCGATGCCTCTGCCGGTAGACTGTTAGTACCCGAGGGTATTCACCAACCCAGTAGTCAATACCTTAGTGCTCACCCGAAAACCGATTTTATTGAAAATTGCAATATCTAAATTTTCAAAAGTTGTCGAAATGCGCATATTATGCAGAAAATAAATTAACAGTGACTTCAGTATTTTATTATTTAGGAAGATGGGTCAAGAGGTGCTCGCCGCTAAACTGCCTTCTAGCTCAAGGAGCCTAGTCTTGCGGTAAAACACTGTCGCACTACGGAAGAAAAATCAAACTCAAAACTTCTCGAAGGGTTTGGTCAAGAATCATCATATATTTCAGTAGACATTGGAAGATCAGTGAGAGGCCGGTATGTGTGTACAATTTTCAGGTCCCTAGATCTAAAAGCTAATTTTACGGATGCAAGCAGAGTATCTTAATTTCTTTGCTTTTGCGATGTTGCTTTTGTCCTTAGATTACTCGTTTTTTAGACTGACACGTTGGTTCTCTCTTACTTTAAACACGGTAACTCAAACAAGATAGTCGTGCAAAACGTTAGGCAAAAGTCTAATGATTAAATAAAACGACCCTGAATCGAATCTGCTATATTTCAACGGTTTGAAATATTGAAAGTAAAAAAAGTTTTTTGTAAGTATAAAGAGCGGAACAGTTCTCTAAATACAATAATACTAAAGTTGTATAATACACAGTTATTTTCCTTACGTTGTACACGTGTTTCAAGGTGTAACCTCTCATCAGCAGCATTAGAATCAAACTACGTGCAAAAATAGAATAAAAATATAACAGGAAACACCTACAATGGCCGGAAAACTCAATCATATGCCACACAATACTTACGAACTGAACAAGAAAAAATCCCACAATAAAAAAAAAGACAATCGTAAACAACGATAGGACAGCCAGACTTAACACTAGCGAACGCCAGCGGTAGGATTAAACCGGGTCATGGGTACACAACCCTTCCCTTTCTATGTCCCGCTTCCCAGTGTAATAAACATCCGAATAAAACCCAAAACAGGCAGACAACTAATTCCATGACCACAATCTCAAAAAGGAAAAGGGGACAGTTTTGAAAGATAGATCAAGGAGTGCTCGCCGCTAAACTGCCGGCTTGCTCAAGAAGCTTAGTCTGCTTGTAAAACACTGTTGCACCACGGAAGAAATATTAAACTCAAATTTCCCGGATGGGTTTGGTAAAGAATCATCATGTATTTCAACAGACATCAGCAGTATGAATGAGAGGCCAGTATGAGTGTAAAACCCTCAGGTCAGTTGATCCCAATGCCAATTTAACGGACACGTGCAGAGTACCCTCTCGATATCCTCTATTGCGTAAAGAATGTAAGTTACGTCCAAGTTTTTTTGGATTCTTAATCAGTTTTTGGCATTTTTAACAACTTGTCCGTAAAAGCGAGGATGAGAAATGCCCTAATGCTAGGTTTACATCGCCGATCAGACCAACTCGATCAACACGACCATGATGTTTTATCTCGATCAATGTCATAAAATTCATTGATCGAGCTAGCTAACGATGTCCACTCGACCTTTACCCGATTTAACAAGACTAACACTCGACCATTCTCGATCTTATAACAATTCACGTACGACTTATACTCGACACTTATTCAAACAACCAGACTGAGTCAGATACAGATACAGATACTTTATTGCAAATAAATAAATATAATACATATATATATATATATATTTGCGCCCAAAAGGAGAAGATAATACACAAATAAATAAACACAAAAATACAAGTCAGATTGAGCCAGATCATAGCCCGATTTGTGTTTAACTAACTAGACCTGGTCTTTAAAAGATCCTGAAATGGTCGAGTGTGCTCGAGTAAAGTCCTTTTATTACGTTTGTATACTAGTATGTTGGGATAAAACGTTAAAATCCAGGGAACAGTTCAGCAAGGTGGTAGAGCAGCAAAATCTGTGGTCCATGTGGCTGATGCTTCAAGGAAAAGATGATAACTGTGATTGAAATAGAGTAGCAGAAAAGGTTGATCCGACACAGAAGGTTAGACAATAGCAAATGCTTCGAAGTCATCATTATAGAGGAATAAATGTTCGCTTTCACATACTAGCAAGTCATCCTCCTCATCAGGCGTCAGAATACGTTTGTGCGATTTTCCTGTCATTACATGTAGGACTAATCTGATGTTTAAAATAGAAGATATATCGGTGGTAACTAGATTAACAGTAGTTTCCGTGTATAGCTTTAAACCTGCATTCTGTATAAAAAATCCGGTTTTTAGAAAGTGAAAATGGCGAGCGGCTACCCGTTGAGTACATTTGCCCGGTAAAGATCTAAAAGATTTTTTTTATCATCTAGTACGTGTTACAAATGTTCAAAATCGCATTTTTTATGTCATTTAGCTTGATTCAAATCTAGTGATAAGAGTACCAAACTGTTCGGAAGAAACAATATTTTATTCTTTAATTCATGTGTTTAGTGAATCTGTTTCTGGAATGTGTATATTGGGCAGATCTTAGATTCAATTTCAAATTCTGTCAGCATAGCTAGTCGATTGAATTTTAGCCCTCTGCAGGTCATTCTTTAATTCTATTAGTAGCATACACAATGTGATATTCTTTTCTACAATCCTGATATAGCAAGATTGAGCTTTTTCCATTATATTGTGTCTGTTGTCCATGAACTTTGCATTCAAATATATTCTACCCAGAAACCGCAGAGTCATGATGGACCTCGATTGGTTCAATGTGAAAAATACCGTCATGTCCGCTTCTAATCAAATATAACCGCTAACTGGGAATCTGTATTTAAATTGGATCTTATGGGAAACTCATTCAAACGTTACCTCTGAAAACCCTTAGCCAATTAGACCAACTTGTTACGATTGCCAAAAAAAGTGTCTGCCTTATTGTCAGCTAATACAAGATGACCGCCAAGGGGGACAAAGTTGGACATTGTACCAGGAGATTTTTCGCTAGACCAATGGCAGCCAAAATTGGTCAAAATAGTCCTTCGATGTTACAATTTCAAAATAGTATCTATCTTGTCTGCATGCAATCCAACGTCGAATATAATTCAATATTCGACCTTACTTAGGCATTCCAAGATCTTCTACTCTGAAACTACTTTGCCAATTGTCCAAAATTGAAAACAATAGTCCTTTCCCTGGCTGGTCCCCACTTTAGATAGTATCTTACAGATTCTCATGATATCAAAGATAATCATCAACCAAACTTGATCACAATAGTCATTGCAGTCCATCGGATGGCTCCTTTAAAAAACTGAAGTAAGGCCCTAGTGAGACACTGAGGCTCCCGAGAGCCTCATGTTGTGATATTGTGAAAAGATGACATGCTGTCGTGGTAAATCGAGTAAAGGTCTTGAGTGGTCGAGTAAAAGTCGGATACAAGTTCGGAAAATTCAAGATTTGTGTCCCGATTGATGAATATTCATGAATATTCATAGATCGAGTTCGGTCGAGTTGCTTTGATCGGCAATAAGCTGTTTGCGAGTGACATTATATTTTGATATCAAATGTTCATATCTTCGATGAACTTTTTAAATGTATTTAATAATTTATGAAATCTGTAACCTTGCTGCAAAAGTTTGGAAGTGATAGTAAGGTTACTTTCATCATGTCGTCAAGAGTAGAACAAACGCGTGCGAATCGTACCAGTTGAGAAATATAAACTCAATAGGATTAATCCAGATGATTGTCGCGGTCAAGAAAAGGTTAATTAGTAATACTTAAATAAACTCATCCCTTTTATCGTAAATTTTAGTTTTTATTTTACCAGAGTCAACGATGATAGTTAGATCCAAAAAGGGTAATATTTTGTTGTTAGCGTTATTAAGTTTCAGGTTGTGGGTAAACGATGTCAACACAATCCAACAACTGGGGATTGTCAACTGTAAGGATAGTAGGAAACCCATAATCCAAAAGTATCCAAAAAAGTACTCATAATCAAAAAAGTCGAAATGGGGGCCAAATTAAGTAACAAGAACATCCACCGAGTACTATACAAGAAATGCAACCTCAGTATTTTAAGGTGAGACGTTACGAAATGACGTTCCGTCATAATTATCGGTCCTTCATTTACGTATTCTCTAGATGTCCAGAATTTCCCATCAAATTATTCCTTCACAGGGTATTGTAAATAGGCAGATTCAAAGTGAGAACTTCGGAACTAATGACAAAATAGGATGTTCATTTATATGATTCATATATGATTGATGTTTAGAAAATAAAATCCTGGTCTAAAATAATTAATTCAGTTTTTTTACTCTACACTGGTTTAACATGTACTTTGTTCTCACTTTAAAACAAGTTTAAATTGCCTACATACTTAATTTGTTCGTATCTGTAAACTCAATAATGTCGTTTTGTAATGCTTAACAAAAATACGATTTTTTGATTTTTAATTTCTGTCCAAAATCAAGTGAAAGTTGAGGTGTTTCGGCAAAGTTGCTCTCGAATTTTAATTTGCCGGTTTTTAGATTGATAATCCATCAGAATTACAGATACATTTTCATAGATAGGAAAACGATCAAATAGTCAGCAAACAAAACATACAATACAATTTTGCGCCCATCCCGAGTCAGGAATATGTTGGTCATTGGCTTGTCCGTGTCTTCTTATAAAAGTTTAGTTTCTTGATATTCGGGTCATTGGATGCGGTTTCTTTGCATTGATTTATTCACTTTTTTACTTTTTGGGGGCCATTTAGGGCTTGCTAAATTGTGTGAGGTGAGGTTTCTCACTGTGTTGAAGACCTTACGGTGACCCATAGATGCTTTGTTTTGGGTAGTTTTAACCTGGAGATGGGATGTTGTCTCCTTGACATTTACCCCATTTCCTTTCTCTTCATATATATATATATATATATATATATATATACCATAGAAAACGCTCGAAACTATAAGGTTTGATAATCTTTTGAAAGGAAACAAACAATTCCATGTAACACAGATAGAAAATGCATAACGAAAGTGAATTTATTCCTACCGGGGAATCAAATGCTCTCGGATGGCTGTGCTGGACCAAATGTCCTGCTCCTTGCTTTTAAGTCCATTTGACGGAAGGATACAAGTAACATGATATTCATTATATTCTCGAAACGCCGGGATCTGCTGCGTGTAACTACGAGAAAGCGGGTTGCAAAAAAATATGGTTTACTCAACTTCACAGTAAATTTTACGGATCTGACTTTTTATTATTTTCATTTCTTATACTAGTGTATACTTATTATCATTTTCAATAGAACAAATGCAATTTTCATTGTACTTGATAATGCCTGTATCAGAATGGGGAAAATTATTTACATGTCAGAATTTTTTAATGTTAAATATATGCAATTTTTAGTCAGATTTATTAAGATATTAAATCTTCTCAACAATTTGTCTAGGATTAAGGGATCTTCAGATTTCAAAACAGAAATTGTACACATGAACCCCTCCCCTTCATCCGTTTTATGTTTACATTTCTAACACTCTGCAAGTAATTATTTTCTATACTTACATTGAGAGATCACAAATATTGTGTCGCTACTGTTTATCAAATACTTTAAATGAAGTTGAAGATGAAAGGCATTTCATTGTTAGCTGTCCATTGTATAACAAACAGCGAATTTTACTAATTGATTTTTGTTCAAATTTTAAAAATATTACAAGGGAATCAAAATGTTTTTGGCTATTCACAAATGAACATTTACCAACTCTGATACATCTTGGTAATTTTATGACAGAATGTTTTGAAATAAGAAACAAATGGAGACCAAATGAATGATTTTCTCTGTAATATTTTGCTTATTGTTATATATGTCATCTTTGAAGTATATATATCGGTTATTGATCAGACACAAGCAAACTGTCATGCTCTGATCCTGCCCTTCACTGCCATAGCTGACCAGTAGTGGTCTATTTTTGTTTGTTGCATTATATGTCTAATCAATCAGTCCGTATTTTGTTGTATTATTATGCCCTTTATGGGTTCTTGATTAGTATAATGAACATTCTTATTCTTATTCTTATACTTTATAGATAGGGATTTTCTTTCGATAACTCTGCATATGGGACTGAAACTACATGCTGTTTGTGACAAAAGCTCGTTTTTTAAAGCCGTAAGACGGTATGAATAAATTGAAAGAAAAAAGTGTTTGAGGTTCTGTCAAAGTTCTAGTTTTCACTCTCGGTGTAAATAAATCTGTTCAAAATATACAACCCTCCCCGCGAAAGTTAAATAGTGGTACTTTTCGTTATTTTACCAAATATATATGAAATTTGAATAAAAAAAATATATGCTTTTTGGAAGGTTTCCAAAGCGAAAAAGAATATATATAATAAGATTTTAAGTAAAAAAATTATCAGCGGAATATTGTTTGAAAATTAAAATGATTAAACGAAGAAAGCAGTGGTAAGTAACATACACTGAACTCACACATTTACTACATTAACTATCGATTAAATGTTATGAGAACTTATTTGACACAACGTTTAATGTATGGTTGTTAAAGTGTCCAGTATTCCCACACTACACTGCTTTTAACGCAGTGAGACCAAGGCCTACGTATTCATTAAGAGAGTTAAATTACAACCAATAGAGTGTCAAGCATTTTACAAAAAAAAACACTTTTTAAGCTGGTGTTAATAACACTACTATGCAGAATTATTTGATCGAAATGCAATTTGTAAACAGTGAACGTCAACAACATCCATAAATCTCAACGTGACGTCAACATAAAAACGGCGCTTTTTTACTGCCTTGCTTGTGTTCGAGCTTTAATATTTCTCTTAAGTGAACGGTGCCCCCTCTAAAGCTGCATATTAAAAGATTGCGCAGTTTCTCAAGAATATTATGTCAATTTTTGGTCATGAAAAAATTAGTTTTTGGTTATTGAATTTTTAAATTCCAACAAAAATTTGGCACCAAATTTTGTGCATTTTTCTATGTCTTTGTTATTTTCCTGCCATTTTCCGCACTTTTGAGGCTAGAAAATCAGGGGAAAATACACGGTACCCCCAATTTTGAATTTCATATTCCAATATACCTTTCTGAGTTTTCTTTTTTACCATATATTTTTTAAATATTTTAACCTTTGATTTGGTAACGTCCCACCTAGGGGCGTCAGAATTTGATAAAAATAGTAAATTAAAATTTCTATAATTGCCTGACTATCATGCGCTGGTGAATAACCACGGGGACCTGTGTTTCACCAGCAGTAAATTTCTATACAACGCAAGGTAAATTTACATCCCAGAGATGTCTTACTATTGGGCTGGTGAATGCTGGTGAATGCCTAATTTTGATAAAAAGAAAATAAAAATTCTAACCAAGACGGATTACAGTTAATTCTTATATAATTCTTTATCCATTTTGATCTAATAATTGTGCAGGAATAATAACTGGCCGTGTTGTTTATAATCATGTTTAAAGTAATCATCACATTTACATCCCAGCTCTTTTGTTCTGATTTGGGTCACCCTGCAAACCAAGTTAGAAACGGTAAGCAAATAGCGAAGCAGAAAGATAGGATAGTGAAATTCTTAATGAAGAGTGAAATAAACTCAGCATATCAGATGGAGCACAAATGGAGAAGACATTAGAAAGATAAAACCAACAGATGTTACTGTTTACAGAGCCAAGCACAAAAGTTTCCCAAACGAACGCCAATATCGGATCTAAAGGGCATTGCGAGTCTTTGTTAAAAATATTAGAACATTTGTTACAAAACAGGATAACAGTAAACACCTTCAATGGCTCGCCCAATATATATATATTTATATATATATATACTGAAATCAAAACGTATCTTGAAGCATCAAGTAGGTTATTTTTCTCAAATATCGGGTTTTTGCCTTGGTTGTCATAGCAAACCAAATGCTCTACAATCCATTAAATTCAATTTTAGACCCCTTCAAAAATGTTTAAAGAAAAAAAAAGCACTTCAATTAAAACAATAAAAATGGCAGTGTCCCCATTATATTCTTTTCCATACATAATGCTGCAATCAAATTCCAACTTTCAGCAAAAATACTATTTTCTCAACATTACAATTTATGTATGATTTCAATGGTACGGGTAATTATTTTAGAATTTCCAATGCTGCGGAACTCTATCTCACATAAAACACAACCTTACAATAATCTGTTGGAATTAGTTAAAACAGTGAAAAAACATTAAAAATTACATTTGCCTATAGTGTAACTGTAGTTTCTGTTTTGGTTTCCAGGGCAAACAAATACTTAAATATCAATAAAACCTAATTGCAGACCCTTCCAAAGAAGACAAATATCTTGAAAACCTACATAAAATCTTACCCTGTCTTAACAAAATTGTGTTAAGCCTGTAAAGATCATGATAAGATCAAAATGGCCAAAGAAGATCATATCTGCTAGTGTTTGAAGGAATGTACAAAATGGAAGAATGAATGGAAAATATTCCAGACAATCAAAATTCTGTTTAGCCCATTTAGTATTTGAGTTTGAGTTTTAGATAATTTTGGTAATGGATAACTCTTATAACAATTTTTGGATTATTGCTTCCCATTTGATTCTAATACTGCTGATGAGAGGTTACTCCTTGAATTTAAAAAAAAAACAGCATAATAAAATTTACTGTTTATTATGCAACTTTATTATTTTTGAATTTAAAAAATGATAACCATATTAATAAAAAGACATGATGTACAATTGTTTTACGCTACCATTACCTCACAATCATTTTACCACACAAACGAAGTTTAAGGCTATAATGATACCATCGTCTTCTGTATGTCTGTCCGTCAATTTGTTGCACTTTTTGGAATCGCAACTGCTCTTAAACCACTAGAATTTGATGAAACTTTAGACAAAGAGAGGGCATAAAATGCAGCGGTGAATAAAGGGAAGATAATTGAGTCTTTTCATTAATTTCGTCTGCAAAGCAAAACCTCTAAACCATTTGCAACAGTCACCTCAAGTTTTTAAAAGTTATCGCTTACTGTTTTTTGTTTCGAAATTTTCTCATACCAGACAGCATGGCTTTAATGTTCATAAAGTATCCAATCCTTGATTTCAATTTAGTAAAATTTACAGAGTAATTTGTAAGTCTTCTCCAATTGTTGGCATAAGCTTTCAAAATAACCATCTTCAGAAAATAAATTTACTGCTATTTCGATATTCTTTTTTATTTTTTTCATAGATACTGAACATTATTGAAGTTTATCATTGAAGCTCATTATTAAAGGACTCGTAATTACTTCGGGATGAAGAACATCAATAGAAGCGTGCTTACATTGCTTGGTTTTACTATGGTTGTGTGGAGACTTTGTCTCGTGTGCATTTACTCCATATCCTTTCATTGTTAACCTACAAAGATATTTTTTTATAATAAATCAAATTAAATAAAAAAGGAGAAGAATAACAAAAGCAACGATTCGATGAAATTATTAGGATATTTATTGATTAAAGTACGAAATGATTATCAAGGTTTTCAAGTAAACAAGACACTATCGTTGCTTATGTTTGTCTTTGTCTTTATATTGGTGTATTTTCTACACGGGGG
>MJUU01020786.1:206574-236462 GCA_002080025.1 Modiolus philippinarum
CCCGTCATAATGTAGTGAGGTTATCTCTTAACATTTTAATAATTGTGGAAAAAAATATCATTTTTAAATACAAAAGTATCGTTTATTCTGTTGTTTGTAATTTGTTGTGTTCTATTTCCAAATTTCACTTTGATCATCACAATATTCTTTGGTTTACTTATCATAACATCTTGTGTCAAACTGACAGCGAATCTTATCTTATTCATAAGACAACCTGTAGATGTCTATATTTAACAATAAATGTATATAATATCAACATTAAGTTAAAACAATGAAATAGACTATAAATATACGAGGAAGTCATTATGATTGGTCGCCTTTTGTCCAATTCACTTACATTTTCCGGGTGTTTGCTAGTTCATCAAAGTCGATGAACCTTGTATCTTTATAATATATATTAAAACTTAGACATCGTATAATTAACGGTCTAGTAAAGGGGAAGTTTAATTTAATCACAACTAATAAACCGGAAAATAATATTACGGTATTGATCAGATGTCGTGTAAACGAGAGGCGGCTCCCGGATTTGTAGTATAATGTCGTTTAAATAAAAATAAATGTATATAGTGTATACAAGATATGTAATATAATAAAGAGCACACGAGCGTTTAATCTAAATACGCATAAAATATACAGGTACAAAACTGCCATTCCCTTTGATTGTAAGGTATATACTATGTATATATAAACATGACAAATTAAAAAAAAACACCTATGACACATTATGAATTACAATCCCTTCTTCGGTCCCCACAAATGCTATCTATTGTCTGGAATAACTATAGACGAAACCTGATAAGGTAAGACATCAGTTTCCTTTTTAGATTTTTTTATCGGTGAAATATATCCCCCTCCTTCATTTACCTGTAGATTTAATTATGGTGTGTTGTTCATACGTTACATGTACATATATATTATATACATAGTTTGTTGTCATTTTCAGCAACAAATTCAAATTATCAAATGTTTTGTTACATAACAGTAAATTTGAAGCTAAAGTGTCAATTTCCTGTAAAAGAAGTATAAAATCGTATCATTTTGTTGTTTATTTTTTAAAATTAAAACGGGATATAATATGTTATATATAAGAATTATTCCACATAAGAGACTTAAAATAATGAGGTAATGAAAATTTTACAATTCAAATGATTCTATTTATTATTGCATCGACCTACTGCCAAGGTTACAAAAAATTAATTCGAGATTTCACTTGAAAATGTTTTTTGTGGAAACTGTTTTTTTTTCTTCATATAGATAGCTGCTTGTGAAATCTATCTGATATAGAATAATTTTTATTGTAAACTTATTTTAGTATTATCATAAAAAAAGTATAAAAAAAATGCGAATAAAATAATGTAATACAATTTGCAACTATAATATTTTTATACAACAATCGGTATTTTTTGTATACTAGTTTAACGTATACAGTTAAATACAACCATTAAACCGGCCTATTTGAATTTAGATGTAAGTTTAATTCTTTGCTGTAAATTATAGCATTGAAAAAGAATTATCTACCCTTGCACAAATTCAATCAAAAAAGATAACGGTAAACACAAACAATGCCAAAAAATTACAATTATGGGTTACAATCAACAAGGGAATTACACAAGAAAAACACAATTGAAAAACAACAAAGATAGAAAATAGGGAAAGCTAAACTTTGTACTGGCACTAGCAAACACCAACAGTATACAAAGTCAGAATATATGTATATCTTTTTCACTATTTAAGGATAAGATCTTTGTTAATGCATTCATTTTAAAGTTTTAAATGTAGAATGGTTATTTTCAGGAGAAAAAAAATATGTTAATTTGCTTCATGAATGAATATTCCAGATTTTTTTTTATATCCAATATAATAATGCATGCTCTCTATATACTTCAGTTATGGTGTATCTGTTCTTGAGGGAATATATTATATGGCTACACTATCATACTTTCAAATTGTGGCATTTTATTCTATAATATTGTTTCGCGTCCATGGGTGTGACATTGTTTAAAATTAGCAATAGATTTCGGTACAAGGGGTCGTCTTGAACTTACCACGAAGTATGAGCAAAACTCATTGTTGATTGCATCATAGTGATTTCAAGATGAAGAGCAACAATAAAAGAGTTGTTACGTTACTTTGTTTTACCCTGTGTTTCTAACCCATTTAATATACTACAGCTTCATGCCGTGTATGGCACTCGGTAGATGTCCTTAGTACTTAATTTGGCTTCCTATTTCTGTAATTCTTTTGGCAATGAGTACTTCTTTTGGATTATGGCTTTCCATATTATTTGATTCTAATGCTGCTGATGAGAAACAACGGCAGTAGATGAGAAGTTACTCATTGAAACAAAATTTTCTGTTTAATTATGCAACTTTGGTATTTTTGTAGTTGTATAGACTTTGTTAAATGTGCATTTACTCCATATGCTTTAATTTTTATTTTTGTAATTTTTGAATGACTAAAAACAGAATTTACTTCTGAAAGGGTTTAAATAAAACAATATAGTTCGAGAAATGCATCTATAAAATAACATTTGAAGATTTGAAAAATTAAAAAAAGATAACTTATCCCAGATTTTCATTCTCAAAATGAACTCAAGATCGGGCATTCTAGGGTTTATCATCTGTTATAAAAAAACTAGAGGCTCCAAAAAACCTATATCTCTCACCTTGCTTGTTTTCCCCAGGATTAATCAAACTATAACTAATATGCATATTGCTGAAACCAATACATTAGTAGAGCAGGAAAAAACTTGTTTAAAATGAAATTGCAAAGTTTAGTTTTTATGGCAACCATGCCTCCCACCATCTATTACAATGCACCTTTCAAAAAGAAATTAGGCATGTATCCTTCTTTCAATCGAGGTATACATAATGCCGAATTCAAAATATAGTAAGACCCCTTTTCAAATTAAATCTTATTAAAAGGTTCCCCTTGAAATAGAACTTTTAAATATTGATGACATCAAAACATAAACATGTAGCAGAATGCCTTTTGTTTCAAAATTTAGTTTTCTGTTTTGGTTTCCATCGATTATTTATTAATACGCTTGTATGACCTCGTATCTATAATACTAAATTAAGGGAACGAATTCTTTGAGCCGCATCCCCTCAGTAACCATAGAAAATGGAAAGTATTTGTTATATGAGTTATAGAAATGTTGTTTTGTTCTTCCTTAATTTGTTTTTTTTTCTTAAAATTCGCTGATTTCTGTGAAAATAACCGATTCCGGAGGATCGTTTCCGTTCCGGAGCGTATAAGCTTTCACGCATGCTCAATACTGTAAATAACATTATGTACGTGCTAAAATAGCGCAATTGTGATTTTAATGGGCAATACACCATCTTATATAATGGGAAATACTTTCAAAAATCACATACGAAAGCACATCATTTCACGGCCGGGCATCCTTTTGTTCTGTAGTAGATTGGTAATGAGTTGTCTTTTCCTTAATTTACACTAAATTATCATTGACACTGTTTTTCGTATTTGATTTATAAATTTCGGAAAATTTATATATATCTAGTTTTATAAAATAGTATTGAATCACTTTTCAATATAAATTTATTTGGACAACTCTAATTAAGTTTAAATTTTAGATTTTAGCCTTACAGTTTATATGTCTCTGCTCTATAGATTGATTTATAATACATTTATTGTTTTTATATCAGACTGATTATCACAGCTGAGACTGACTTCTTTACGGATATATTTAGAGAAAAGGTTTCTAGAAATTTAAGAGATTATTAAATTGTGAACTTTCCAAATTGAAAATTTTTACTTTTTGTTTTTCCATTTTTTATAAATATTTTTGTTTTGTTATACATTTCCAATTCAAAGTATTATTTGACTTAAAGAATTATTTTTATTCAAGTTAGCTGCTGACTCTTTAAATGTCATCACTTCAACTACACAATTACACAAATACATTTTAGCAGTCGAGTTATCCGTCATACACAGATATCATTTAAATGGTTATTTCTCTAATTCTTGTTCGAAATAAATACTTCCCAAATGATGTTCGATGAAATTAATAAACAACAAGTTTTGGAAATTGATCTCACTTTCTGATTGGTCAATCATGTAAATGTCTCGTGTCAGTTTCCAGAAATAGTACAACCGGATGTTAATAAAATTAGCACCTGCATCATTGTCTATCGAAATGGTTTTTACATTTTTATGACCAAAATAACTCATTGTATTGATAATATGATATTTTTATCAAAAATATTATATTCAACACCCCTTTCAGATACAATAGCAACGATGATAGCAACAAAATGGCGGCATATTTGAGACTGGAGACTACGGAGATCGCTTTACTTCAAATAAATTGAGTAGAAATTAGAGAAACAATCTCTAACATTGTTTTCCGGTTTATTACGATAATTTCTCACATCTCGATATTTAAATTTCCACATTTCAAAGTTCTCGGGTAAACCTCGAACTTTAAAATGTGAAAATTTAACTATCTCGATTTGA
Organism: Modiolus philippinarum; assembly: GCA_002080025.1. Taxonomy (NCBI): domain Eukaryota; kingdom Metazoa; phylum Mollusca; class Bivalvia; order Mytilida; family Modiolidae; genus Modiolus; species Modiolus philippinarum. Next base: position 211,054 of record MJUU01020786.1, read on the forward strand.
GAAATATACGTAATAAACTGGAAGCAATGTAATAAACTATATGTAGCATGTCGTGGTCCTTAGTCGATGTATATCATTAAACAGTCTGTCGTCTGTACATTGGCTCTGTTGAATGTGAAATGTTCACGGATTCGTGTGGTTCTCTTGCTGCATTTTGTGTTGTTAATCGTTGCCTTTTGACGTTATGCTTCATATTCCCACATCCTACAGCTACACCGCCTTTTACAGTTCAAAAACACTGACATTTGTCTGGCTTGCTTCATTATTTACAAAAAATATTCATTAAATTACTGTAAATTTGCGCATGTTTGTTATCAAAACAACATGCCCATTGACGGATCAATAGAGGGGGTTCTGGTGGTTGGAACCACACATTTTTTTAAATGGAACCCTCTTTCAATTTCGTGCAAAAGTAATGCAAAACTGACAATAATCTGTAAAAAATACCTTGAATCCACTTTTTTGTGGGACCTCATTGGAACCCTTTTTCGGAGGCTGGATCCGCCGGTTCTCCAAACTCCTGCCCTGTCGTCTGATTAAAAGCAAAATGATAAAAGATTAAATGGAACAAACAAAACCAACAAAACAAATATCAAGGATTCGATTGAAATCCTGTTACCGCATGTACCAGAAATAACAAAACAAAGCAAGGAAAAAACAAAAAATATTGTTATTTGGTATGCAGCATCATGGCGAATGATGAAGGGTTTAGCTGTGAACTTTACCATCAGAGGACAATGACTTTTGTGATGATGACATCGTAGACTGGGCAACTGGGAAAATATTTTTGAAACATTTTCGCAGCAGCCACATGTACTTAGCACGGCCTTTTTATATATACCGTCGGATTGGATATCAACTGAAAAAAGAAGGGAAACGGGGAATGTGTCTGTCGCTTGTCTACTTCCTGTTTGCAGACTTGTTTAATACTTGACATTAATGGCAAATGGTATGAAGCATCAAGAATGATGGAGGTCCAATACCGTGGGATTTGATTGGAGGTCTGTAGCTCATCTGCTTTCTGTTTAAGGAACTCCGATCATATTTTAGAAAGGTCCATCCGTCAGCACGTCTGTGATCGCTTCAATGTCGAATGATAACCCCATTATGCGTTGATATATTCATATGAAATATACACAACATAAAGGACTACAAGAGAGAGTTGCCTTTCCAATTTCTTATGTGTTTTGATATTACCAATTACAACCTTACTATTATCTACTTACTATATCAGAATTGTTAAAAATTTTCCCGCTATTTCGCGGGCATTTTCTAGTTAAAAATAAATTAGGATAGGGGTTCCCTTATAGTCTTAGTAAAAAGTACCAGACAAAATGTATAGAATTCAACTTAAAACAACACAAAAGATCAATCAATCATACCAAGATTTGTTGGAAATTTGTCTTTGACATTCTAAACATGTTTGGAAATTTAAACTTATTTCCAATCTCAAATCTCCTTTGAAGAAGAGGCCACAATAAGAAAAAAAATAAAAAAGTGACGATAAAATGGCATTGACTCTTATAAAGATTCAATAATTCGTTGGACAACTTCAGCCACGGAAATAAAACGTAGTCCTTGTCATGCTGAATATTTTGGCAATTTGAACTTAACCCGTATCTCAAATCGTTTTTTGGAATATAAGACAAAATCAGTAAAAATGTAAAAAAAAAGACTTGTCAATAAAAAGTAACTTTTGTACGAGTGGGTAGACCTTGACATGCCAAATAGCAATACAAACTTGATCTCTATTTGTTGATTTTTTAGATAAAAATATATGTTAAAAAATAACTTTTTTTAAAAATTTTACGGAAAAGGGGCAAAATAAGGTCTATGGATTTTCTTCAAATAATTCTTGAAAATTGCAGGGTAGGTAGACCTAGTCATGATGGTCATTTTACTCCAGATTTCTGATTTGTGTTTTGCCAATAAAAAGGCAATTAAGTCATATATACTATTTTAAGGCGTTCGAAAGTATTCCGACATTTTGAATTCACTTTGCATGCTTTAATAGATATTTTTCATCAAAGAATTGTACAAACATTTTAAAAATTTTGAGAAATCTTTCAAATATTTCGCTTGCAACACAAGCGAATGGCCCATTCCTTATAATCTAGCACTAATGTTTTACATAAAATTCAGGTTGGCGTTTGTACTGTTTCCTTGAAAGTAAAATTTAAACAAGGGATGAAATTTAAAAAAAAATATTTGACAAAGAATCACTATGAAAATTTTTTAAAGATAATTAAATAATAATTTCCGTGACCCCTACTTTTCTTTTTATGTTTAAAAAGTTTAAAAAGTTTGATCACAAAGCTAGCTATTTATGAAATTAATCCAAATTTCAACTAAAATCTTCACAATTTTGGTGAAAAATTGTGACTTATGTGGTCCTTGACCCCAAATTTGTATTTCATTTCTTGGTAGTAAGTTTTCTAGAGTTTAATTCTGCAAACTATTGGAAAATTCTGATGGATTTTGTTTAGACCCCCGAACCACGTTAAGTAACGACGGCAGTATTGTTTAATCATTTGACTCCTCGGAAACAATTTTGAAACTAGATACCATGGTAATGAATCAGACTACGTTTGGTAAAGAGCGGCCCGAATTTTTTTCTAATTACGGCGGACTGACGACGGAAACGAAATAATTATAATAGCTCAGCTGGACTTTTAGACCAGAAGAGCTATTAAGCCATAGAATGTTCACAAAAAAAAAGAGAACAAAATCATACTTTTGATCAATTATATCGCTTTTTGTCAATAATTGCTATATATTTGATATCTGTTTAGTCAATGTAAATGACAGTTTAACAGTACTGTTCACATCGATATGTATTTTAATGACTTGTCTTTCCCTTGTCAAATATCACAAAAATATGTAATTTCACGAAAGGTTAATTGTGAATTAACAATTCAAACTTGAATTTGCTCCCCGACTGTTAATTTATCAATTCATGTTAAAATGGAGAACAACAATAGTACAAACCATTAATCTAATCTGAAGAAAAGGCTAAAGGTATTCCAACAATTTGGTGACCGTAACCTATGTTAAAGCAATATTACTTTTGATCAAATATTTATCTAAGGTTATAAGTATGTTCAAAAACATGTGTAATTTTGGCAGTAAACAGATTCTATTGGTATAAACTTAAATTATAATCATACTAAATCCATTCCTTCAAAAATAAGTGACTGCTAAATTTTCATAATATCAAAATAAGTGATACCTTGAGACATCAAAATATGTGCTGAAAAGTAACTCGGACGTCAAGGAGGTGGCGGCAAGATTATAGCTACCTTACTGAAACATTTTCACATTCATCTTTTACATATTTATTTATAACATGTCTATTAATGGGTCGTTATTCCTCGAGGTTATTCACCCTCCAAAAGTGAAGTTCTTTGGCACTGGTCCAAAATCCGATTTCATTTAGCATGCAATATTCAAAATTTTATAACTTTGTTGAAAATTATGCAGAATATCAGCTATCTGATATTGACTTTCTTCTTCTCTCTCAGCTTTTAAGCATCTTTCGGATATTTGTAAATCAAAAGACACAAGTTGTCGAAATGGCCATCAGAACTTTGGTATCAAATTTCTTAAAACTTTTATAGTATTGAAGATAAAAGTATTTATCTTATTCCTTACCCTAATTTTGTTTGAAATTTAAATTTGAACCTTTTCAATTAAATGAAGCACAAATATGAAAAAGGAAAGGAAATGGGGTAAATGTCAATGAGACAACGTCCCATATCCCATTAAACGACCCAAAACAAAGCATCTAGGGGTCACCGTACGGTCTTCAACACAGTGAGGAACCTCACACCATATAGCAAGCCCTAAATGGCCCCAAAAAGGTAAAAAAGTGAATATATATATAAATATCTCCCTCATGCATAGCTCTGTTCTTAGCCTGAAGTTTGGCTTTGCTATTAAGTTCCTATGTTATTTGTTCTCTATCAGCTTTACATTTATTTCGGTCTATTGACTTCCAAATGTTTTGAATTTATCTGCACTGAAGAGACATAAGTTGTCGAAATGCGCACATGCAGAAACAAAATTAACAGTAACTTCGGCATGTTGTTGTTTATTACCACTGTGCTGATGCTTCTGTTGGTGGACTGTTAGTCCGCGAGGATACTCAACAACCCAGTAGACAGTACTTCGATGCTGACCCGAAAACCGATTTAGTTTTGAAACTTGCAATATCTAAATTTTACAAAATTTTGTTTAAAACTAAGGAGTATGTCCCTCATGCATAGCTCTGTCCTTAGCTGAATTTTGGCTTTTCTATTTAGATCATTTGATTATTTTTTTTTCTACACGTTTTTTGGTTAATGGGCTTCCAAAATACAAAAAATTCTTCCAAATGTTTAGGTTTGATCTGCATTGATGAGGCATAAGTTTTCGAATTGCGCATATGCAAAAAATAAATTACATGTTACAGTAACTTCGGTATTTCGTTCTTTGTTCAACTTGTAATATGCATTTTTTTATATTGTCTCAATTTTGCTTTAAATGAATAATAAACATTTACTTTGAAAAACAAATAATCAAAATAAACCACTTACAATACACAGTTGAATGCCCAAAATGTCATAAGAGGGATAACAGGAAACATGTACAAAGGCTGAAATTACATGCTACAATTTGCCAGGCATCTACACAGGTAAAACACAAATAAGAAAAGAAAAACGTGAATAACGATAGGAATTCGGGACAGCAGGACTTTGTACCGGCACTATCAAAAGCTAGCAGTAGGGTTAAACCAGTTTATGGGCACCCAAACCTTTTTTTATCTAGGTACTCCAACGAAGAATTTTGTAAGCAAAGTTTGATGATTTATCAATTTTCATTGCACAAATACATAATGATGACTTGGTGCATGAAGACGCACGTTTAGTGTTGTATTTCAATTACAATCTATACTTTTTAACTGCAAAGTTTCAAATAGATTCATGAATGCACGTAGGTGCACGGCAAGTTTAACTTTAACGTGTTTTTGTCGTTGTCTCGAATTTTTGTCGTAGTTAAACTTAGATGGTGATCATAGCGCCGTAACTCCAAATAATTTTTAACCAGTTTTCCCTCAGCTCTTAACAGACCTGGTAAATGCGAAGACAAAAAAAACCGGAAGTGGACAAATTGTAATTTTTTAAAGGTGTTAATTTATCCTTAATCTAATTTTTTGGGGAGATTAAATGTTTAATTTCTAATTTTTGAAGCAGATACTAGTAACTATCTTTTTGCACCGTTATATTCACGGCCACCAATCGCGCTAAATCATATTCAAATGATATGAAAACAATTTCGTTAGCAGGACTTCGGGATATGCGTGGCCGGACTTTTTCTCTGCAACTCGAAGATAAATCGTGTGTATTTTTGACATTATTGGCCTATTATTTAAAAGGGCGAATGTCATTCGATGTGTTCTCATGGTTCCTACCTGAACTGAGAATTACTGTCACAATTTCAGTGTGATATGTACGTTAGAACCTTTATTCTGTGCTAGGCGCCGATTGCAACACTGGGAACGGACGAAATAATTCCTGAATGAAGAACTTAAGTTGAATAAACATATTTTAATAGTCAATTAGTACAAACAGACAATCCTTCGTTTATCTTAAAACAGTATATTATATGAAATGTCTGAAAAATACACATAACATGAGTTAGCGGTACAAGATATGAGTTAGAGGTATCGAGTATGAGTTAGCAAACCAGTGGAAATACGTACGCTGGCTTCTGTCATATGTAAATTATTTTCGTTTGTACTTTCATTTCATATTCCTTAAAATTTTTAACAGCACATCACCGTATACAAAGAGAAGATTTGTACGGAGTTAAAACTGAAAATGCAACTGAAGTGGTTTATATCTAAGAAAAGAAATGTCAAGTGACTTAATCTATGACTGGGAATTTGGTCATTATGCACAGATACGATATTTGTAAGGTTCCACATCTACATGTTTTGTTATTTGACACTGAGAAATGGTATAGAAATAAAATAAGTATTCATCAATAATTCATCGCCATTACTTTATGTGATGATGGTCATATTATTTCAGATTTTTTGAAGAGAAAGGAATTTTTTTACATTTCTGCGTGGCATTCCAGTATTACAGTCTTATACCCGTTATACCCGTTATAAATAAAACTCTGAAAAATAACCCGGACATCATTCATGAATTATGATGCGAAGTGCATTAAAATCGGTGTACCACTGGTGTCAACTTTAGAACCTTTGAAAAATTAAATTGTATGTCAATGATTTGCCTTTAGATAAGAAAAAACTCCGAGAAATACCCAACACATCATTCCTGAACTCTGATGCGAAGTGTATTCCAACTGATGTACCACAGGGGTCAATTTTGGGGCATTTGTAATTTGTGTATTATATGTCAATGATTTGCCTTTTGATATATAAAAGTCATCTTTGGACTAATACAGATGAGTCTACTTTACATACAAAAAGTAATGATGAAAATGAAATAATATGCAGTTAATCTTGTGAAATGTAAAGCAATCATTATTGGATTGAGACAAAAATGTTTACCACTAATTTTAATTTCAATACATTTGTATCAAATGAAAGTTTTGAGCATTAGAAAACTGAAAAAATATTGGGCAATATTATTGATAGTTATTTAACATTTGACAACATACCAATAAAGTATTTCGACCAGTGTCAAAAAGAATCAATTTGCATACAAAATGCGTAAAATTTTGCATAGATAGGAATATATTTTAATTCTTATTTATTATATTCTTATATTTTTAGACTTCTGTGATTTGTTCAATTGTGGTCACATGATCTTGTATATTTCTCAGAGTTGTCAAAACATACAATAATTGGCTTAACGTATTGACTGACCTGTGCTAAAAATAGACCAATTTTAACATTATCATTAAATAAGGGATAAAAGACGAATTGACTTTATGAATTGACTCTACGTATTGACCTGTAACTAAAAACAGATCAGTAAATTTTTTGTATTGACAAAATTTCTTTTATATGATTAGTTTGTGTATTACTAACATACGAAAAAGGTGCATTTCCAGTTCCATGACTCTTAATAGATAATATTGATGCAAAAATGAGGAAAAAATCAAATCAACAAACATCAAATAAAATTGAGATTTATTAATATACCTGTAAGTCCCTATAAAAATTCTAAAATTTGGAAAATAATAAAACTATTATAGCCTATTAAATTCGGTCAATGGAGAAATTTATTGACATAAAAAAGGCATATTGACACTCGGACTACGTCCTCTGTCAATATCCCTTTCTCATGGGAATAAATTTCTGCATTGACCTCATTAATAGGCTATAAATTGTATAATAATACTCCATTTTGATAATCGTTGTACAATTCGTTAAAATGTAAAAACAAAATGAGGTTGAAAATCACAAAAGTGGTAAATTATAAAATATATAACAAAATACCGAAGTTACCGTCAATTTATTTTCTGCATATGCGCATTTCGACAAATTATGTCTCATCAGTGCAGATTAAAACAAAAACATTTGGAAGTCCATTTACCAAAAAACATGTGAAATCTGAAAGAGAACAAATAATCAAACAACGGCAGTAGAATACCGAAGGAACAAAGGGGTGAAAGTCACAAAAATCGAAGTCCAAAGACAGGGCAAAAACGAGAACACAGAAAACAATGACGTCAGACACAAAAACAATGACGCCAGACAGACACAAAGCACAGAACCAGAAACCACAACATTCAGAACANCGAAGTACTGACTACTGGGTTGGTGAATACCCTCGGGGACTAACAGTCCACCAGCAGAGGCATCGGCCCAGTGGTAATAAATCACAAAATACCGCAGTTACCGTCAATTTATTTTCTGCATATGCGCATTTCGACAAATTATGTCTCATCAGTGCAGATTAAAACCAAAACATTTGGAAGTCCATTTACCAAAAAACATGTTTAATCTGATAGAGAACAAATAATCAAAAGGATCTAAATAGAAAAGCCAAATTTCAGCTTAGAAAATTAGATTAGATTATATTATACGAACGTATGCTTCGGGAAAATTTTACATATTTTTGAAGAATTGAAATAACAAAATACTATTTTCTGAGCAGCATTTTCAATAACGTCAATATCTTTATAAGATTAACATTTAAATCATTTACATTATAATACTCTGCATGTAAAGTACATTTGAAGAATCATTTGAATAATATGAAAGAAGAATTTGTTATACCTAAAGGCAAATCATTGACACATAATTTAATTAAAATAACAAAGGTCTAAAACTTTACCCATGTGGTACACCGATTCTTGAGCAATTGGCATCAGAGTTCACAAAATGTTTGAGCAATTGGCATCAGAGTTCATAAAAGTTTGTCCAAGTTATTTCCATATTAAAATAAAACGGATTATAAGAAAGCAATATTGGTATACCACGCTTCTTTGTATTGTAATAGAAATGTGAAATGTAAATTCCCCTTCTTAAGATATCCATGATAATATCTGAAATAAAATTAACGTCATCACATAAAGTAAACGAAGATAGACCATTGATAAATAATTATTATATTTCTATACCATTTCTCCATGTCAAAATAACAAAACATGTACATGGTGGAAGCCAAGAAAAATACCGAATCTGTCAAAATGACCAAACCTCAAGTCAAAAGATTAAGTCGCTTGACATTTCTTTTCTTAAATAAAAACGACTCTACTGGCATTTTCAATTTTAAGTTCGTAAAATTCTTTTCCTTGTTTATGGTGATTGGCTGTTAAAAACTTCGATAAAAAATATGGAATGAAAGTACAGGCGAAAATAATTTACATATGACAGAAGACAGCATACGTATTTCCACTGGTAAGCTAATTCATACACGATACCGCTAACTCATACCTGGTATCGCAAACTCATTTAATGTGTATTTTTCAGAGATTTCATGTAATATACTGATCTATACTGTGTTAAGATACACGAAGGATAGTCTGTTTGTTCTGATATAACACTGAAATTGTTACAGTAGTTTTCAATTACGGTAGGAACCATAAGAACACATCGAATGACATTTGCCTTTATTAAACAATAGGCCAGTAATGTCAAAAATGCACACGATTTACCGGCAAAGAAAAAGTCCCGATAACGCATATCCGGAAGTCCCGCTAACGAAATTGGTTTCATATCATTTGGATATGATTTAGCGCGATTGGTGGCCGTGATGTTCATTGAATGGAAACTCTCATTTTTTTCGTTGGAGTATTTATCTGTCCCGTTTCCCTATAGTATAATAGTCATACGAATAAAATCAAATAACATGACTGGCACACGAATACCGAAACAATAATTTATTTAATGACATGTAAGTAGAGAGATAACACTTATGCTTATCATTATGAATCAGCAGATATGCTCGTTCTTCAATGTAATTAAAAAAAAGAAAACAAACAAACACAAAAACCAACAAACAAAAATATTTAATAGCATGCAAGTAAAATTTCTGTGACTTCCAATTTTAGTCATAGTCATAGGGTAAGTGTGTCTGTAATCATAGGTTTTTCTGCAAGTGAGATATAATCACCACTACCAAATAATTCGAACGATATAATAATAAAATGTTTATATAATACGGTCTTTTCTCAAATGTACAATATGGTATCGGCAGTTCAATGCATTCCGATATGGATAATGCATGTCTGCTTTCCTTCAATCCAATAGTATTGTCAATCTGAATTATAACATCAGTCTTGAGAAAGGTCTTTATGTTATTCTTTACTTTTGGGAAAATAGCGATCGCTGGTTGCAAATTGAGTGTAGTTTTCTATTGCCTCCAGAATGGCCTAAAATGCTTATTTGTTTTCTGCAATATAGGGACTTAGGGGAAGAGAAAGGGAAAGTAAAAGTAGTCAAAACAGGTTGAACCCTACCACAGGACTTTCCCCGAGTTCCTATTGTTTGCAGTTCCCTTGTAGATTGTAGCATGCGGTTGTACCTTTCCGCCATTGTAGTAATTTTCAACCATTGTAGTAATTTTCAGTCATTGCAGTAATTTTTTGTCATTGTAGTAGTTTTTAATCATCGTAGTAATTTTCATTCATTACAGTAATTTTCAGTAATTGTAGTGATTTTCAGCCATTTTGTAATAATTTTCAGTCATTGTTGTGATTTGCAGCCTCCTACCTTCTTTATCTTAATTTACTCCTATTTGCAAAAGATATGAAGTTAAGGGAAGCCAAACATTAATATCATGATCCGTTTTAACACATCACCCCTCGAGAAGAGTATTTTTTATATTGCCCGCATTCTTGTCGTGAATCCTTTTGTTTGAACAATCTATTGCACAAAAATGTGTTGTGGAGAGTCATATCTCTATATAATTCTTAACTCAGAACTAATTGGTCTTTGAACCATCGTATTGAGTAAAGTTAGTGAGAACGGAATCATCAGTCCAAAACAAAAACAATAATTCAAAGGCTATTGCAACACAACTTTTATGTGCATTTTATGAAAGGATATGGAGTAAATAAACATGAGACCATAAATCATATGTTAACTCCAACTGCAATAATTTTAATGAGCTGTATGGCTATTTCGTTAATTTATTCCTCATCAGCAGCACTAGAACCCAAACATAGGAAATCTATTATTGCAAAAAAGGATTAAAATGCATAGTACCAAACGAAACCGAATAATCGGTAATATCAAATATAGCTAAGGACAAAACTTCGATGGAAAGAGTTAAACCTTAGGTTTTAGAATTTACATAAATTTAGATAACAGCAATTGAACAAAGTGTACACATGAGATATAATCTCATGTACAAGTACACCATATTTAATAAAAATAAAGGGCATACATCTCAAACACGGGGAATGTATGTCTTTTTACCAAAAAAAAGTCGCATAGGATGTGTTCCAGGTAATGTGTTCCAACTATCATATGTTCCATTTTAATTAATAGGTGTTTAAATATTTCTTCCATTTTATTCTATCCTATGTGATTAATATTTATATAAATTGATATTTGCAAAGTAAAATATGTTTCCACTTGCAGTCGTTTTTATCAAATGACCTTACCAAATGAGGTCCTATATTAATATCCCGGATTACTATGCTTTAAACTTCACCGTTAGTTACAGTAGGTAGTAGATTACTTAATAGTATTTTTAACATTAACCCAACAATTACAAGTATTCACCAAGAGTCGAACTTTAAAACTTTTTATGTTTGCTTTATTTATTTACAAATCAGTTTTATATTGTAATAAAAGTAAACAATGCACATAGTCTTTGAACTGATAACTTTATTGACAACGTATTTTCTTGGAATCCGTTAAAGGTGACCTACTTTCAGATTTTACTAAGTATACAATCGTTATATACATGTATAGGAATTTACTTAGTTTCGTTTCAAGCAAGACTGAGTTTAAAGGTAAGTTGAAAAGCCAGAAAGGTTACAATGTATCGTGCCAACAAGTATCATGATATGCGATTCCAATTTATGGCATTAATACTATGCCAGGGTTAAAACGATTCCAATTCATGGCATTAACACTATGCCAGGGTTGAAATATGTTATTTATCGATGCATTTGGTTGTAGTAACAACATGTATATTTTTCTATCGAACCTCTGGACAGGATTTGGAACATTACAACAAAAAAGATACCCGACTGTAGGCGGTTTGTATGTCAGTTGTCAATGTGTTTGTTTTCGGTGGTACATTGTGTCCCTTCCATTTTCATTTTATCTGCTTTGTATAGCACACAGATTGAGTATTCAAATTACACTTAATGTTGGAATGCCTATGTATCATTAAAAAAATCCGCTGTCAATAAATATACTCCACAAACTGAAACCAAAATAAAATTATTGAAATATACAGCGGAATTTAGCTACTCAACAATGTCCATCACCAGACTTGTTTCCTTTCTCCTTACATCCTCTTCAAAATATTTATTGGTAGATAACATAAAACTTAAACCAATCATCACAGATGCAAAATCCATTGTTTTCTAAGAACTTGATTGTCACAATGCACTTATGAAATCCCGAGTGACACTATATCTAATAACCACTGGGCGTGTATCAACAACAATATGTGGTATTATAGTAATTATACCACATCCTTGCTCATTGTAAATAAACAATTCTAAAACATAACAGTATTTTACTGCCGTTGTTTTACATAACTTCCTGGGAAATCTATTTTTTTCTTCCTAAAAAGAATTTTCGACAAACACTACTCTGAATTACTCAAATAAATAAACCCTTCTCTTCTAAATTTACAAATTTGTTCATTGGGTCGATGTAACAAGCCCAAAACTAAGACTGTCATACAAGAAAAGAATTACCCTGCGATTACTGAAATTTACCGTTTTTATCACATTCTAACCCTTAAAAATGCTAGGACATTTGTATTGCTCTCGGTTGATGTACTTGGTACTGGATTTGGCCTTCTATCCTTATATTTTTGGTTATGACTACTTTTGACTATTTTTTTTTTATTAAGGCTTTTCATTCTACTGCTACATAACACAATTTAGATCAGTTTACCGTTCAGTATTTTTATTTATAAGTGCAAGTCAGTATAAACATCACTCTTTGATACTAATACTATGATTTGGTCCTGTATACTGCCAGTTGGACAATTTATTTCTGCATGCTTAAGAAGATTAATAACAAAAATCCATACGGAAAGAACCCAAAGTAAGTGAATAAATCACCTGAAAAATTGTAAACCGCATTGGTCCTGACTTGGTACATGATGTTGAATTAAATAGAATCCCCTATAGAATATTATCTCAAAAGTGATACCAAGAAACCTCTACAAGGGCTAAATAATACAATTACATGCAACAATCCTCAAAGAAACTGCACAAGGAAAACAAAAAGAAGACAAAAGACAAATGTAAACAAGGAAAGGGAATATGTTGCCAGGTACATTTCTTGAATATTTAATATTAATCTGTTTCGAGGGACATTTTAAAAATATTAAATGCTTTCCATTGTTGTGAAATTGGTGCCTGCATACATTGATATTAAATGAATATCCAAGTATTCGAGAAGAATTATCTTTCACGGGATAAGATAAAAGAGCATTATGTCGAGTAAAAACAACTCACAAATAAGATTGCAAAAAATGCATATTAGGACACTGGCATTTAATTATTTCTGTGAAAATGTAATAAATGAAGATTTTTTTCCTTGAAAAGTTTTTTAAAATCTGATGTTACCCATGAATATACTTGTATCTGATATATATTCGAGAAAACATTTCGAAAATTAGATCAAAATAACACCAGTAAACAAATTTGATCAATTTCATATGCGTTTATTGAAATTGATAGATTAGCAATACAAACATGTATCAATTTCCTGCCTACCACAGCTGAATTTTCAAGCTTGTGACGTCATGACGAACGCTTCTTTGCACAAAACAAGCTGATCGCCTTAATGCACTGACAAATAACAAGACTTTTTTTATTTGTTTGATTAATATTGCATCTTTGTAGTGGCAAGAACTACTGATGACATGTAGGCAAAGTTTTGTTCGTTACAATGATGAATAATTTCTCATCTATATCGCACAAATAATATAGAAAATGACAGAACGTAAACAAAAAATGTGCAATTTTCATGACGAGTTATGAATTGTTTTAATTGCCCTACCTGTCGGAAGGAAATATACATAGTCATGCTAAATAGATTGTTTGAATGCTTCCGACTATTTGATGGTCACACCTGATTTGTAATGTTTTATGTCAAGTTTATAGTTATGTGGATTATTTCCAAATAAGTAAGTTTGCATAATATATATGATTTTTTACTAAAAAATTGACTGTTATCAATTGTGTTTGCTATCAAGAACATGATATGCAATCCGGAGGAAATATTTGGTTTGCTCATAAATAATCAATTCATTCTTGATTTATGTAATTTTATGTATATAACTTTCCGTTATTGTTATAATGAGAACATTAGATCAATTGATCATTCTTTACTGTGCATTTGTAAATAAAATTATGTAATATGCATTTCCTTTGATTGGTTTGTTTAATTAAGTCATTTTTATGATTCTAATGAATAACCAATTTATTTGCATTATGCTGAGCGACGGTCTTACAAAAAATAATTGAAACAATTAAACAAACCTTAATTTTATTTCTAAAACGCATTTATATAATTAAAATGTATTTATTTTGAAACATAATATATATTCATTATGCATGCATAAATCCTTATACTGCTGTATTGCACTGATGTTCACCTAATTTTTTTAATATTGTATATTTGTTACTCAGAATAAAAAAAAAATCTGTCATAAATGTGTATATTAATTTTTATGTAAATGCAAAGCTGTTGCGAAACTTGTACAATACTGGTTCATCAATTTTCCCAACAATTAAAACAATATATTATTTATTTGTTTGTTTGCTATATAAAACGTATTTTCTAAATTTAATAAATTTAGTTTGTCAATTGTATGAAGATTTTGACAAACAATAATTATTGTCTACTGTACTGATCTATATTTATTTTTTATGACAACGTTTTTTCCATTGACTGTGTTAATTGCAAGTTTCGTTACTACATTTATATTCATTTTTTACCCATTTCCTGTTCGCAAATGATGAGCATTTGTTTTTTATTTTGAGAATCACATCCTTTTGTTTCATATTGAAAGTGCAATGTGCAGTTTCCGCAAAATTTAAGTATCAGTATCGTTTGTAACTTGAGTAGCGTAGCCCGAGAACTGGAAGAATTGCCTAGAATTCCTAGAGTTTCGCCTGTTTTCTTTAGTATGCACTTCCATTCATCATTTTCGATTTCCGTTAAAGTGGAAGTTACATTACCTTTGACCAAAATTGTTTGAAAACTGGAATTTTATTCTTAGAATTCAGTCCTATTTTTCATCACGAACTAAAACCATTTTCAATTTCCGTCACTATACCAGAATATTTGCATTCTACATTTACAATGCATGCATGTCGTTCTCAGGTATGTATTTCTATTCTAAATGTATTACTCTTACATTTTCCACTTCAGTAATGAATTAAAACTATGAAGTTAATTGTTCTATCTTGTATTCTTTTCACATACTTCCATAAACTTGAACTCTAAAAGATAAAGTCTCTTATCCATTTTTGGAGAACTGATATACTTCTTCAGAAATGATATTTTCATAGTTATTTTACAAATTATAAGGAACATCTTGTACCTGAAAATTATCACAAACCCAATTCGAACTTTCCTGTGTTGATGATAAGTCGATCATCAGTATTTTTATCTTTATAAATTTATATCTTGCGATTCAAGGAGTTGTTTATTCCCCTTTTTAATCTTCAATATTTATTATAAGTGCAACATAATGTCAAATTGTATATTAACAATGTAAAAAACTTTATTGATAAATATATTATTTGCTGTCAAATTAAAATTGTATAGGTAATTATGTGATAAAAAAATCTCAGGCTCAAGTTATTTTTATGTTTGCCTTACACTTTTGCAAACATAAAATTTAACTGAAATTCAATAAAAGATCATTGAAATAATTACGTATTTTTGACGATAGTAATCAAGTCGGATTATAAACGCAGGAACAGAATATATTGCAATCCATTTTACCCCCTTCATGTGATGTAAACACATAAAATTGTAAAAAGTAAATGTTTAAAATTTATGCATAAATATAGAAAATACATCTTACCTGTGCATGTCTAATATGAGAGCAAACTGTAATTTTTACAATAGGAGTTCAATACAGTTTATTATAAATGTGAAGTATTTTGAGTATTTTACATTTCAAGACCACATTTTGATTAAGTTAAACTTTATGAAAGTTATGTTCTCTTTATATTCTAAAATGATCCTTTTTTCTTCACATTTTAATTAAGACCAGAGAAGAATGAAAACAAACCCCAAATGTACAGTTAACTTTCCATCTACCCCAGTTGTAAATATATATAATGTACTGTATAGTGAATTATAAAAAACGTAAAACAAAATTGTTACAAATCAAAGTTGTATAAAAGAAGTAATAAAATTAAAACAAAAAATAAATAGTTTCACCCCCAAACGACAATAAAACAAATAAATAAAAATGTTAATTAAAATAAACAGTAAATAAAAAAATAAGAAAAATAAGCAACGTTATTACTTCTTCTTTCTTTGTGTTTGACCTTAAAATGTTTCATTCCAAAAATGTTAATTTTGTTTTCCCATTGATAATATATACGTTACTTATTACATTTTTTTCTGTTATTATTCTTAATATCAAATTCAAGTTTCTAGAAAATGTGTTAAGAAGATAGAACTTTTATATCGTCAACAAAAGTGTTGTTCTCAATGTGGGTACATGTTGAAACACGTCTGTAAAAAACTACACAAGCGATGAATTGTAGCCGATTACGTCTCCAAAAGAAAAATAATTGTATTTGTTTTCTTTTCCATCTGTAATTACGAGAGGTTACTATAGGAAAGTCGTGAAGATACATAATATATTCTGGCAGAACGACATATTTTTGTTCTGCAAGAAAGTCGTGAGAGAAAAAGATTTATTTTCTTACTCCTCTCAATGTGGCTACTTTTTATATACACCAATCATCCCGTGCTTAAAAGCATATTTGTAATAAAAGTTTCAAAAAGGATAAAAAGATATAAGACTAAAACAGCTTCACTTACGATCTTTTTTAAATATATAAATGCCAGAAGATAGTAAGTACATTACAAAAATCGTTGTTTAAAATATTTTTCACATGCAATATATTTTCATGGATGTAAACATAGACAGTTTTTTTTTTATATTTTGCTAATAGGATCAGTACAGCATGATAATACAATTGCTTCCAACCTTTTCCTCCAATTTTTTTGCAATGTTCTTGCATAATTCCCTTGAATATTTTATTTTTAAGTAAACTGCTCTGTGATTTTCGCTACAACAAGTTTAAAGGTAATACAGTCTCCATGAAAACTTTCCCTGCAGCAGACAAAAACTTTTTGGAAGAAGATATAAATACAACACATTGCTTGTTTAAGCTAAGGGTGTATATTGTTCTAGGCCTGTTTCTGATTTCAACTAATTTTTCGGAAAACGACGAAATATTGACTGGTTTTAGCTCTGACCTGACAATGCTGTGGCAACATCTTGGAGCTGAAATTATTTCCTTTCTAACAGATATTTAGCTTTTAGGACTTATTTTCAAATAAATAAATAAATTCTATTTCCCTGGATGAAAATGCATATTAAAAATATATATTTGGAAATTGTTACAATAGTTTTCACACATTTCCCCCTACTTATTCTTCAGTAATGACTATATATATCTCAATATTTTTATCAGTTATCTAGCTCGTCATATATTAACCATATAAGTACAGACCATGTATAAAGATATGCCCAATTAGTCTCTTAAATATCTATAAGCTCTTTTGCAACACTCTGTTACATGAAAGTGGGTCATGCTGGCAATTCCGATGCAACTGATGGCACTCCTGCTTTTTAAGAGTTCACGCTGTTAGTGCTTTGATTTTTATGACGTTTGTATTATGGTCTGTTTGTTTGTCTTCGTCGTTTACGTTCCCTGTTTGTATGTGATCCCGCATTGCCATGCATTTGGATTTGTGATTTTGATTCTTGCTTCTGTATTTATTGGGAAATTAATTGGTACAGTTCGCATTTTCCTCTTGATCACATTATAATAGATAATAAGGCATTGTAAAGTTAAAAATTCTAGGAAACATTGAAAGGCCTTAGGCAGTAAAAAGGAATCATCATCCAAGTATTAAGTAAAACATGAATCTTGAACCTCTGTGCGGACCGAAACTTCAATTTCCCTTTATAAAAACATGATCATTTCTTTACATTTACTATGACGTGTGTCTTACTTATTCTGAATCGCGAAAGAAATGAGAAACATTTGGTGGTTATCTCCCTGTACCAAGTTATTTTTATATTCAAAATGAAGATAATTTTAATTAGCAAATCGGCCTCTTTTGATATTGAAATTAAAAATATCTCCATTTTTGACTATATATAACTAACTTGGTGCAGGGATATAACCGACAAATGATTGTCATATTACTTTCAACATTATATGTATTGCTTACAATGATGTAAGGCATTATTACCTGTGTATTAATGAAGAGCTGTTTCCAAGAACAAACATGTTGCTTTTTCCATGAAAGTTTATGTTGTTTATAGGTTGAAAATAAACAGACGATTAAATATTAAGATTATTCAGAATTGAGTCTTGAACAATACTGTTAAATAAAGCCATTTTAACTTCTGTTTGTTTGCCTGCCTGATTTGCAAATGAAAATAGTTCAAAGGTGATATTAAATATGCACTTTTCCTTGAAAATGTTCGCCTGCATTTCTTAGAACTTCCTTTAAATAAGCCTTCCAAGCAATGGTCGACATTAAAGACATGATCATGGTAGTACAATATGTGTGTAATGGCTGGTAAGGGGTTTTATTTTAGTTTGACCATAATTTCAATATATCATTGAACAAGTTTGGATGAAACTCATCGTTCTTTTGTTGTAAATAAGTTCTCTTAAATTTGCTTACCGAACGCTTTGACAACCTAAAGGTAATTAATCTACATTGTAGCTTAGTTATCATCATTTTTAATGCTTTTATTTTGCTTTTAGAAATTCCTATTGTTATACCTACCATCTTATTTGGCCGTTCTATTGTTTTGATGTAGCGTTACTTGTCAAAATGATTATATAAAACCTAAAAATGACTTTTAATCAATACGTACAATGGATGTCCTTGGTACTGGATTTGATTTCGTATTTTATTATTTTTATAATAAGCACTTTTTCAGACCATTTTTTGATTGTGGTTTTCCATATTATTTGATTTTAATGCAGTTAATGAGGGTTTTTACTAGACTGAGTGCCTGTACCAAGTTTTTCTTGTTCATTTTTCGTGGATTGTGGCCAATGATGTAATTTGCGGTCATTGCAGATGTTTCCTGTTATTATTTATTTATTAATTAACATTTATTGTTGAAAAATGCATTAACTAAATAAAAAAAAATACTAGTAATTTGGTAAAAAAAAATGCAATCGATCTTAGCATATCAACAAATCCCAGGGCATTTTCTTAAAATACGAAATAAAGCATTTTGAATGCCAAAATCCAATGTATGTATAGCACATATCCTGAAAGGATTTGAATAGAAAAAAAAAAGAATAGTTACCATTACAAAATATGGAAATTAAATACAATAATACTAACAATAGACATATAAACTTGATAAGACCATGTAATTGTTAATTTTCAAAAAATAAATTTCAAATATTTAAACAAGGGTAAAAGCATTATCTTAACAATGAATTCCTAGACTTTATTATTTTTTCTTGTTCAATTTGAAGAAAACATTGACTGTCAGTTTTATTTGTGATGCTGATATCATAATGATTCGCATTTTTGTTGACAACGTCATATTGTCTAAATGGTTCCTTGCAGTGCATGCTTTGTAGATGCTTTGTTTTGGCTCGTTTTAACCTGGAGATGAGATGTTGTCTCCTTGACATTTACCCCATATCCTTTCATTTTCATATATGAATGAAAGTGAGAAACATTTTGATATTTGCCGTTTTAATATTTAAATGTGGTTCATCGCATATCTTCTATTACATCTCACAATTGAAGGCCCGGTCTTTTGAGTTTTGCGATGTTAAAAAGAAAATACAAGAGTCTTTCAATATATACATATAACACTGAATACATTGTCGCAAATAACTTAATATTTCGCTTTGAGTTTTGCGATATTAAAAAGAAAAAAAGAGTCTTTCAATATATACATATAACACTGAATATATTGTCGCAAATAACTTAATATTTCGCAGGACATGCGCAATCCCTTCTTTTTAACGTTTTTTTTTGTTGTACTCTAATACAATTCGTAATCAAATCAAATTATTTGGAAGAATATGAAAATGCTAAAAGAGAACAAATAACGAAGAATATTGATTAAAAAAATAATAAAAATGAAATAAAACCAGTTTAGGACAGAACTCTAGAGGAGAAAGATACTAATATGAAATTTGTATATCAATATGAAAAAGAAAGGAAATGGGGTAAATGTCAAGGAGACAACATCCCATATCCAGTTTAAACTTCATTCTTTTTCGGTCCAGATCAACTGATTTATATTTCAATTCTATTTATAAGCCACAAACTGATCTTAAATAGAGTATGGAAAAAGTTTATAGGGGTTATATCAAAATTAGCGATCAGAATTGTCAACAGCCGAAATCCAAAGGGCAAAAAAAAAACTTGCGCAAAAAAAAGTCAACCTCAATATTTCTGTTTTGGTACAGATATTTCAAAAAGAAATAGTGATTTAAATCGGTTTATAGATTACCAACCCCCCACCTTCGTTTGCGTAAGTGTCCAGTAGCTACTAAAAAGCAATTGCTACTGAAAGATTAAAGACAATGAGAAGAAAAGTTCATCCAAGTACTAAATCAAAATGAATCTTGAACCACAATTCGACAGAAACTTCGAATTTTTACACGAGGGACTGACATCTATTAATAAAAAAAATTAAATCATCGTGCGAGATGGATTTTTTAAAGCCTTGATTTACAAGGTAGTCACAGAGATAGCTTTGCCTAATGCAAAATTTAATATTACTGTCCACACTAGGGAAATTGATTATTTTGAAATTAATTTCGTTCCTTTTGTCGTAGATTCGTAAAATTCGATATAAAGTCCAAAAACATTTCCATCTTGCGATTTGATAGTATTTGATAGTATTCCTCTACTTTATTTATAGTGGCGACAAAAGTAGCAGTTTCAATGTTTTTATAAGTTCATAACAATAACCCATGATCTTGTAACATATAAACTAAATTGTAAAAAAAATATCATCATAATACAGTCATTATCAATTCCATGAACAGCCACATATGAAATGTACATTCTCTGCGTCTTGGTACTTATATAAATAGTGAATATTGCGATGAAGGTAAAATACCAAGATTCTGTAAAAAAATCTTCATTTCTCTACAGCGTTTTCATCAACACAAATAATTAGAATATTTGAGAAAAAAATAATCATGAATTTCTATTTGAAACGATTTCTTTTGTATAATAAGTAATTTCAGAGCTGAATTCGATAAAGAACATTTACATGACCCTTTCGAAATAGCTGCAAAATATACGGTAAATTTTGTTATTCTCTTCGGGTGGTGCAAGGAGTAACCTCTCATCAACAACATTTAAATCAAATAATATGGAAAGCCTTATTCCAAATATAATCTGAAAGAAGAACGCATTACAAGTAGGCCAATTCCAGTACCAATGACACCCACCTAGTGCAATACAAGGAATAAACATAAGGTATTTTAAAGGGGTTTGAATTTTGATTTGAACAGTAAATTTCTATAAAACACAACTTTTGGTGTCAGACAAGTCAAACGAACTAGAAAGATGAAAACATACGGGGGACCTATGCCGAAGAGTGGCATTGACGGATCAATTGGTTTCAAAATACAAACATACCCAATATGCATAATTAACTGTGAATGTTGTTAGGCTGTTCACATGTTTTTAGGAGAACCTCTGATCAGGAGCAAAAAAAAAATCAAATAATATGGAAGGCCCACGATAATGTGAAATAATTACTCGTTACCAAGAAGATACCATCGTAAAATTAACGGAATGAAGCCTCTTCAGTTTTAGAGAGCTTGAATTTTATAAAGATAGTAAATTCCTATAGTACACAAGGTACTTGTGTTAAAATTTTAAAATTTAAAAATTAAAATTTTAATGTCAGATAAAAATTAAAATTTTAATGTCAGATAAGTTACAGTAACTTCACAGTAACTTCGGTATTTAGTTATAAGTCTGACTACATGACTGGTAAAGACCTTCAGGGACTTGACCTTCTATTCTATACATATGCCAAACCAATAGATTTGTCATATAAGTCTAACTACATGACTTGTAAGACCTTCAGTGACTTGATCTCCCATTTTATACGTATGCCAAACCAATGCTTGATACTCTAACCTAAATTTCAACCAATAGTATGTTTAAATTGAGATTTGTTGTTTCCAAGACATGACGACTTAAATTAATCCAGATTCATAAAGTGCTTGGTTCATTTGAAAAGCACAGTAATAAGGCACTGAACATGCTTGATGTTCGATTTACCTCCAGTTATAGTCCATACGGAATCAGTTTGCGCGCTGATTTGATAAACTGAACATGTCACAAAGGTATGCAGTTATCATTGGTCGGGTCATTGAAAAAATAATTCAAACTCGATTGAGAGCACGCCTCTTCAGCTTGGAAGGACTTATCAATTACATTTTGACGACTTTATGTCACATCAAAATCTGAAAACTGATTCCGGGCGGACTGTATTGCATCGCAAATGTACTGAAGGTGGAATTATAAAGACAGTCAGCTATGATATAAGTTAAAAATCCAATGGATTGATAAACTAGAGGCTCACATGAGCCTGTATCGCTCACCTGATGACTGGGTTTATTCATTGTCATTAAGAGACCATCCATCATTATCCTTACTAAACATCAGTTGACCAGATAATACAGCTTCTAAGAGGATATTCAAATATTGTTGCTTTCTTGGATGAAGTACAAATTTAAGTCACAAGTTTGAAGGAAAACACCCAAGGACTATTTTGACCAAGTTTGGTTCCAACTGGCTCATTGGTTTCAGAGAAGGAGATCTTTGATTGCATTTCTCATAGGGTCACTATGTTAAACTATGTTCCCCCATGGCGGCCATCTTGGATGAGGTATGAACATAAAAATCACAAACTTTGAAGGGGACCACCAATGGACTATTCTGAGGAAGTTTGTTACCAATGGGCTCAGTAGTTTCAGAGAAGAAGATCTTTGAATGAATTTCACATAGGGTTTTTATGTTAAACTATGTTCATCACTGGCAGCCATTGGATGAGGTGCCTACTAAAAATCGAAGACTTTGAAGTGGATCAGCAATGGACTATTGTGACCAACTTTGGTTCCAACTGACTCATTAGTTTCAGAGAAGAAGATCTTTGAATGCATTTCACATAGGGTCACTATGTCACTAAATTAAACTATGTTTTCCCCTTGCGGCCATCTTGGAAGAGATGTGAACATAAAAATCACAAACTTTGAAGGGGACCACCAATGGACTATTCTGAGGAAGTTTGGTAGCAATTGGCTCATTAGTTTCAAAGAAGAAGATCTTTGAATGCATTTCACATTGGGTCACTTTGTCACTATGGTAAACTATGTTTCCCCCTTGCGGCCATCTTGGAAGAGGTATGAACATAAAAATAATAAACTTTGAAGGGGACCACCAATGGACTATTCTGAGGAAGTTTGGTACCAATTGGCTCAGTAGTTTCAGAGAAGAAGATCTTTGAATGCATTTCACATATTGTCACTTTGTCACTATGGTAAACTATGTTTCCCCCTTGCGGCCATCTTGGATGAGGTTTGAACACAAAAATCACAACTTTTGAAGGGACCACCAATGGACTATTCTGAGGACGTTAAGTACATTTACCAATTGGCTCAGTAGTTTCAGAGAAGAAGATCTTGAATGCATTTCACATAAGGTCCTTATGTTAAACTATGTTCCTCACTGGCAGCCATTGGATGATGTACCAACTAAAAATCAAAAACTTTGCAGTGGATCAGCAATGGACTATTGTGACCAAGTTTGATTCCACTTGATTCATTAGTTTCAGAGAAGAAGATCTTTGAATGCGTTTCACATAGAGTCACTATGTCACTATGTTAAACTATATTTTACGAAAGGATATGGAGTAAATGAACATGAGACCATAACACATATGTTAACTCCAACTGTAATAATTTTAATGAGCTGTATGGCCATTTCGGAAATTAATTCCTCATCAGCAGCACTTGAACCCAAAACAAAGGAAATAGGCTGTTGTGACCAAGTTTAGTTCAATTTGGCTCAGTAGTTTCAGAGAAAAACATCCTTGAATGCCTTTCTGCGCTTATGGTCCTCATTAGCTTACGATTTCACTGAAACTATTTAGAAAAAAAACAAACAAAACAAATAACTATCTGATTTGGTATTTAT
The DNA here is from genome assembly GCA_002080025.1 of Modiolus philippinarum. Classification (NCBI taxonomy): domain Eukaryota; kingdom Metazoa; phylum Mollusca; class Bivalvia; order Mytilida; family Modiolidae; genus Modiolus; species Modiolus philippinarum. Next base: position 235,139 of record MJUU01020786.1, read on the forward strand.
ATGCATTTATTGTTAAATTAGAAACAATTATCATTATTGAAAGTATTAATTTAATGTTAAATGGAATATAACGACATTTCAATTTTGCATTTCGGCATTTCAAGCTTAAGGTATTCTGCTCCAGTTTTTTATCTTTCCATCATCGACAATACTTCTATATTTATTCATAGAATTAGCTCATGATACTTTGACATCGTCTTTTATTGAAAATTCTTTCAACTTGCAAAATGATATGTTGAAAGTCATGATCAAATACCCAAAAATCAGAGCAACTTCTGGAAGCTCGCCCGTTTACTTATGTTCTAAATTCCATTGAAGGTTACAATATCAAATTTGAAAAATGAAATTACTTTCATTTAAAAAAAAAATGACAATAACAATTTTATGCCAAATTGACTCGCTGACAGTGTACAAGGGATGNCCCCCCCCCCCCCCCCCCCCCCCCCCCACCCGGAGCACCTGATGTCACTCTCAGTTTCATGGGAGTTCATACTGTGAGTGTTTTGGTTTTTATTTCTGCGTCTTGTAGCTGTCTAGTTTCATTGGTTTTTGTGTTCTTGTTTTAGCCAGGTCTATGGACTTTGTTCCTTTGTCATTGGTTTTTGTGTTCTTGTTTTAGCCACGTCTATGGACTGTGTTCCTTTGTCATTGGTTTTTGTGTTGTTGTTTTAGCCACGTCTATGGACTTTGTTCCTTTGCCATTGGTTTTTGTGTTCTTGTCTATGGACTTTGTTCCTTTGTCATTGTTTTTGAATTCTTGTTTTAGCCATGTCTATGGACTTTGTTCCTTTGTCATTGGTTTTTGAATTCTTGTTTTAGCCATGTCTATGGACTTTGTTCCTTTGTCATTGGTTTTTGAATTCTTGTTTTAGCCACGTCTATGGACTTTGTTCCTTTGTCACTGTTTTTGTGTTTTTGTTTTAGCCACGTCTATGGACTTTGTTCCTTTGTCATTGGTTTTTGTGTTCTTGTTTTAGCCAGGTCTGTGGACTTTGTTCCTTTGTCATTGGTTTTTGAATTCTTGTTTTAGCCACGTCTATGGACTTTGTTCCTTTGTCATTGGTTTTTGTGTTCTTGTTTTAGCCAGGTCTATGGACTTTGTTCCTTTGTCATTGGTTTTTGTGTTCTTGTTTTAGCCAAGTCTATGGACTTTGTTCCTTTGTCATTGGTTTTTGTGTTCTTGTTTTAGCCACGTCTATGGACTTTGTTCCTTTGTCATTGCTTTTTGTGTTGTTGTTTTAGCCATGTCTATGGACTTTGTTCCTTTGTCATTGGTTTTTGTGTTCTTGTTTTAGCCACGTCTATGGACTTTTTTCCTTTGTCA
>MJUU01020786.1:236565-247975 GCA_002080025.1 Modiolus philippinarum
AGCCACGTCTATGGACTTTTTTCCTTTGTCATTGGTTTTTGTGTTCTTGATTTAGCCACGTCTATGGACTTTGTTCCTCTGTCATTTGTTTTTGTGTTCTTGTTTTAGCCACGTCTATGGACTTTTTTCCTTTGTCATTGGTTTTTGTGTTCTTGATTTAGGCACGTCTATGGGCTTTGTTTCTTTGTAATTCCCCTGTCGTTGTTTCTTAAATTCAGATAAAAAGCCAATTTAACATGAACATTTTAATCGCTATCTGAACAAAAGTTAGCATTCAATATTCTCTTTTCTTCGTGATCGCTGGTAGACAAAAAGAGGAAATGAAGTTCTTCGTAGACGGTTTAGAACAACTCTTAATTATTGAAACATTGTATCTGTCTACTCTCGAATATAGGACGCTTGACGTACAAGTGAACTAAAGCGATATAAATGCACTCATGCGTGGATCTGAAAGAAACAACTCCCAGAAACAATTCTGCAAAAGGAACATTATGTTACACTTGTCTTTAAGCAGTAGTAAAAGAACTGTTAGAAATCTAACAAATTTGTCAAGGTTTTGTTTGGAATAATTCTTCGCAAGACAGTCACATATGCACTGTACCATAGTTTATAAGCTAGAAATGCAGTAATATAATAAAGATTATTTCTATACCTTTAAATCTTAGTTTTAGTTTTGAGTTATTTGGGTCAAATGTCTATTTAAAGGAAAAAATTAAATGTATGGCTTACCTTATTTCAACAGGTTATTAGTCCAAAAACCAAAATTTAGAAATATCATGAAGGTTGGTCATTTTGTTAAAAGCAACCTTATTTTGAGACATAAATATGTCATGTATCAGAGATGCCTGTTTGAAAATACTGAATTTTCTTGACTCGCGGAAATACCTTTGAAATAAAACTACTTCCTAAATTATCGTCATAAATTTCAGGAATTTTTTTGTTAATTCCGGAAATCCCCAAATTTTTACCCACTTCAGGCATGATTGACTTCAAAGTCTCTTCGATATGACCACAATTTAATATCTCTATTATTATAATTTTATGATAAACTTTTATCATATCAAAATGATATTTGTAATATCCCATTTGGGCACCCGAGATTGAATTAACATCTATAGGAGTACAAGAAAACGAAAAATAGAGATATTCTGTTTTCGTGAATCTTTTGTGAAAAACATCAACATGAATAGAAGTCCATCTTAGCGTCATCGGCTATGCATTCATGGAGAAGCGTAGCTCAAAGCTAGGAACCCCTGCCTAGCGTCTCCTGCTATGCATTCATGGAGACAAGTAGTTCAGAGCTAGGAACCCCTGCTTAGCGTCTTCTGCTATGCTTTCACGGAGAAAATTAGTTCTCATCTATAGGAACTACCGCTTAGCGTCTTCTGCTACGCATTTGTGGATGAAAGTAGGTCACAACTTGGAATTACAAAAACAGGAAAACAGCAAACACCTACAATGGCCAGGAACTACAATCACATGCCACAATTTACAAGCAAACTGCACCAGAAAAACAATAATGAAAACAAGAGACAAACATAAATAACGATAGGAACTCGGGATAGCCAGACTTGGTACTGGCACCAGCAAAAGCCAGTGGTAGGGTTAAACCGGTTTATGGGTGACCAAACCTCCCCTTTCTCTNCAACATGAATAGAAGTCCATCTTAGCGTCATCGGCTATGCATTCATGGAGAAGCGTAGCTCAAAGCTAGGAACCCCTGCCTAGCGTCTCCTGCTATGCATTCATGGAGACAAGTAGTTCAGAGCTAGGAACCCCTGCTTAGCGTCTTCTGCTATGATTTCATTGAGAAAATTAGTTCACATCTATAGGAATTACCGCTTAGCGTCTTCTGCTATGCATTTGTGGATGAAAGTAGGTCACAATTTGGAACCCCGGCTTAGAGTTTCCTGCTATGCAATCATGGATAAAAACATCTAGGAAAAAATCAAGTCCAATAGAGTGGATCAAGAGATTTAAATGCCATGTAAACAAGTCAAAATCTGACCCTTAAAATTTTAACAGTTTTAAATTTTGCACAGTTGAAATCAATGTAATTATCACGAATATTGTCAAATTGAAACAAATTAAAACTTTCAGTATAGTTTCTGCAGACCAGTCATAAGGTCTTTTCAGCGGAGATCAAATCACAACACTTGGAATCTCAGAAAGGAAAAATGAATGAGAGCTTGATAGAGAACGACTAATCAATATGGTTTTAACGGAAAGCCAACATCTTCAAAAGACAGGGCTTTGAAAGAGGGACATATATTCCAAATTTTTAAATGCATTTTCCCAAATTAAGATGTTACAAACATTGCAATATTTTCTTTCCATCCTATACACTGAACTGAACAAAAGCCGACGCGAAAAAAAAGCCCGCTATACGATATAAGGATGCCTTTTCATTTTCAAAAAAATTATTTTTTTATAATCTAGGTTTGATAAATGAAAGCATGCTAACAAATTATTAGAAAAATCAATGTTGTGGCTCCGCGAATATCTATTGGGTTTTGTTTGTCTGTTTATTATACAATAGGGAAACAATACAGAGAAAGGGGAAGATTTTGTACCAATAAACTGGTTTTACTTATAGCTGGCGTTTGCCAGTCCGGCTGTCCCGAGTTCCTATCATTCTAAACGTTTGCCTTTTGTCTTATTTGTGATTTTCCTATCTAGTTCCCCGGCCGACTAATTATGTAATTGTAATTTTTTGCCATTGCAGATATTTCCCGTTATTCCTTTTTATCGGCAATATGTACATTTTCTCTTTGATCTTACTGACTGATATTGTCAGTATCTCCGTACTGACCTGATACAAGAAAATATGAGGCAATGACGTCATGAAATTGACATCATGACTCTTACGATGTTGCCGATAAAAACAATAATGGTAGTTTTGAAGGTCTCGACAGAAAATATCACTAGTATCACAGCTCGTCCTATCGGACTCGCTGCGATACGGTGATATTTTCTGTCTCAACCTTCAAAACTACCATTATTCCATACATATTTCATTTATCATTAATTCTGTGATTCAAGATTTTTTACTTAGTACTAGGATGATCATTTCTTGTCATAGTCTAAGAAGTTTCAATCGCACCTGTTCTTGAATTCCTACTTGACCAAATCAGGTTCTCTATGATTTAGAATTTTTCCTTTATTTTTGCCCCTACTATGCCTTTTTGCCCTTTAGATTTGGACTAGTGATAATTATATCCGGTAGTTCTGTTATTTCCCTCATTTCTTTCAAAGAATTTCAATTTGCTAAAATGAATGACCTGTTTCTGAACAAGGTTTTCTGCAGGTCCTCTTGTGTTGTATGAAGTCATGTAATAAAGTATATCCTGCTCCGGTAGAAAACCCCGCCATGATGTTCTTTTTTTTCCTGCCTTGTTGCTAAAGTATTCGTTTTTTCGATGTATGTAAATGGGGCTTAAAAGAAAATTACCAAACAGAGTTGTCAAGAGCCGAAGTCCATGAGACAAAAAGACAAATCAGGTGAAAACCGTCGAAAAAATTGTCGACTGTAATGGTCCTGACTTGGTACGGATATTTCAAAAGAAATGGTGGGTTAAACCGGTTTTATGGCGCGCCAAACATTCCCTCCATTGCAGTAGTATCTGGTAGCAACTCAACAGCATATGCTTTTGAAAGGTCGTAGATAGTTAAAAGAAATGGTCATCCCAGTACTTAGTAAAAAGAAGTTAACATTTAAGCAAGGTTTCTTGTATTTATTTTGAACGTGTTTTACCAATGTTTTTAGTATGATATTGGGCTTTGTTTTATTACAACTATGATGAAACATTGAACAAAAATGTACAAATATTTATAAGTTATTTTCTATTTTTCAGAGTGTAATGTTCAATCTATGGCCACCAACAAACAACACACAGCCACAAGTTCTTCCTGCAAGTTTAGGTAAGAAAAATTTACACATCTTTAAAGATGACTGACATGTTTAAAAAATTGACAATCAAATTAATCTGTATGTTTTCAATAGATTGAAAGTTTTATATCAATAAAAGTTTGAATTTTCTAATTTCAAAGTAGAGTTTTAGAATATTGCTGGGGTATGGCAAAGAAGTACGATCTGTTTTAGGATGCTTGTTGCATGAATTAGTTTGTTAATCGTTTTAGGATTTTTGATTTTATCTGCATTGAAGAGACATAAGTTGTCGAAATTACTATATGAAGTTTAAGAAACTAGATTTACTGTAACTGTAGCATTTTGTTATTGGTCTCAGCAATGAAAAAAAAAACAGTGATTCATCCTTCGTTGCTTCCGGATAATTTTCCCTATAAAGTTTGTATAATGTTTCTTATATCCTCTCATTGTGTGTAATTTTGATTTTGATAAGGCGTAACTATAAGCGACTGTTTATCGTTCTAGTAGTTGATGATAACATTTTCTGGTACATATATTTTTTTCCGAAGAGTGAAGATTGCCTTTTAATCACAATTGTACTTAAAACGAGTTCCGATGTTCTCGGCCATAAAGAATATATTGTTTCCATTTGGTTTACAGGAACCGCTAACCTATGACTCCCCAAATTATCTATACTCAATAAGAACAGTATTAACAAAATATTTTGGACAATTATTCCAAGTAGTATTTCACGTGGTTTTTCATTTAATGTCCGAATCAAATTTATCAAACCATGTAATTAAAAAAATAATTAACTAATATATTTCAAAAGAATAACACAATACCGAATTTGCAGCAAGTTCGGGCCCTGCAGATGGCCATTTCGACAACCTATGTCTCTATAATACAAATAAATAAGATACATTTGGAAGATCAGTTATCCAAATATGTTCATAAGATAACATAGCCTAAAGAGGCTTAAACTAATACCGAATCAACCAAGGATAGGGTTTTTTCACGAAGTGTAAAATAGCTCTAGAAATGATAATTGAATGCATATAAAGTTTTCAAAACCGTAAACACATGTCCTAGGCACATTCTTTCAGCACAGTTTGCCAATCTATTCGGCAAGTTTAAAAAAAATCATCAATATTTGCCACGATATTCATCTTAGAAATATTAGGGTAGAACTTCCTTGATACTTATGTAATAAATTAATGTAGGGAAGATAAAAGCATATATCAAAGAGTAAAACCAACTAGATTTGCAATTTTGCAATTGCAAGCAATAGCTGATGTCGCCCCTGACAGCCAATTCGATGATCCCAGCTTGTTCGCAGCATCAAAATCTACCTAGAAATCAGTTTTCGAGGAAACCGGACAAAGTTGAAATTTTTACGTATTTTGGCGGCCATCTTAGAAATGGCAGTCATATTGAAAAAAAAATTTCTTTCGTACACTCCTCCAGATAGTGATCCAACTTTGTACCAAATATGATTAAATTCTGTTCAAGCCTGATTGAAATAAATTTCAATTTTCGTTGAAATTGGACGAATTTGGAATTTTTCGCATTTTGGGAAATGGCGGCCACTTTGAAAACAATTTTACTCGTATGCACCCCTCCAGATAGTGTTCTAACTTTGAACCAAATATGAATGATTTCTGTCCAGGCATCATTAAACAAAAAGGTGTGGAAGAAAGAAAGAAGGCGTTATAATAATAATAATAATAACAAAGGAATGGACCAAAAACAATATTTCGTCCCGACTACGTCTGAAGCGACATAACAAACTACATGTTTTGCTGGACAGACTGTAAAAATAAGGCATCGCGACATACACTACAGTATTAAAAACACTTCATTTTGTCAGTTTACGATAAACTTTCGGATTGGATTAAGGCTGTGAGGTCAATAATTAGTCTTAAACGAATCAATCAGCTACGAGGGTCAATGGGAACTGATGCATTATCAATTTTCAAAAATGCTGATGCGGCCAGTTACTTGTCCTCCATTCATGACAAATATTTCATCTTTCCTGCTAATAAGGCCCCTCATTACATCATTTGTATTTGGAAAAATTATAACATAAACCGTTTATTGTTTTTTTTCTAGGACAGTTCGCTTGTGAATTGTAGCATGCGATTGTAGTTTTGGCCATTGTATGTGTTAACTGTTATCTTTGTTTTTATTTTAAAGTAAAAATTAGGCATTGATAATCCCAAAGGCAACCCAACTTGCACAGCTACTAATCTGTCTGAGAATGAGATATTATAGAACCGTAAATCTGTTTTGCTTTCCTTTTGGATTTCCACCAAGGATGAAGACTAGGTTTTCCTCACTTTGAACTGGATACCCAGATTACATAAATGCCCATGCAAACAACAATAAGTCGCTGGATTTGCATAATGTTCTACAAAACCTATATCTAAGCTGTTAACCTCCATCTTGACAGCTGCCAAAGAGGGCCTTCAAAAGAATTGTGATTGTTTGAGTTACTGATCGACAATATATTTGTCCAGTTTTGATGACTTGTTTTTCAACGGACTATCGGAATTCGCATCGGAACAAACTGTGACATATTCTAGGCGATTTATTTTTCCACTCTCATGAGACTGAATTCATCGAAGGGTTGCTTCAAAATAATGATAAAAAACTAGCTCAATACTTTAATTTTAGCTTCTGTGATATAGATGATATTTTGTCATTAAGCAGCCCTCGCTTTGGAAATTTTCTTCATTTTCTCTATCCAAAAGAGCTCGAAATTGAGGATACTACAGACACTGCCACACTCCTTGACCTTTATCTTGAAATTAACAACAGAGGTAGACGTCAATCTAAGCTGTATTACAAAGGCCATGACTTCACTTTCCCAAGTGTTAACTTTCCCTTTCTTTGTAGAAACATTTCAACAGAGCCAGCATATGGAGTTTACATCTGTCAACTCATTCTCTACTCAAGGACATGTGATCGATATAATGACTTTCTAGATAGAGCCCGGTTGATCACAAATAGGCTACTCAAACAAGGGTATATTACCCATCACTCGGAGTCATCACTCCAGAAGTTTGAAGGTCGACATCACGATCTCGCGGACCGCTATCGAATATCTGTTTCCAAGATGACACCATAACTTTCTCTTTAAAAGCTTAAGATTGTTGTTTCTTCTACTGGATCGGGTTTCGCATGTTTAACACGGCGCGTGTCTTATAAGAAGCAGGAAATGGCTACTCTACCGTTGCACCTGATCTCACCATATGTTAGATGGCTCCTCTACTGTTGCACCTGATCTCACCATATGTTTAAGTGGGTCCGTGCTGTTCATCTTTGTATGTGTGTGTGTTTTCATTTTTCTTTTCTATGCCGTACTCATGTTATGTCTTTGTTTCTTTGTTTTCTAATGTTGCCATTCGTTTTTTTTTTAATTTTTGTTATTTAGACTGACGGTCCAGTTCTCTCTTATTTTGTCCTTACTAATGTTTTCATTGAGTAAAACTTTCAACAGCTTATTACTCACATTGTTTCCATGGAATACTCGATTGAAGTCTTTAGTTCGTGTATTTATACACAAACTCCAATTTAAGATTGGTAAGACGATATCAAGGCTGGCATTTTGTAAACCCCCGGTTGATTGTGCATACCGGTATGTAAAAAATATATTCGTTACTACAAATTTGAGGGCAAAGTAAAAGGTTCGGCAGCTATGTATTTATTCGCTAGAGAGTTGATTAAAGTCAAAAATTTGAGCAATTTAACATTTTTGGTGAACAATCTGTGCAAAACAGTACGGTATTTAAAATATAGCATTATTAATAGACAGCAGTTTTAATGATAATGATTATAATACAAAAAACCACTATGAAAGATTACACTTCATTGCTGTAAATAATCACAATTTGGTATGCTTTGTCTTTTATGAAATGTATCTCCCTAATTTACAATGTACGATATGACTTATTACAATTATAAAGTAAAGATAACAGTAAACACCTACAATGGCCGAAAATTACAATCACATGCCACAACCCACAGGGGAACAACACTAAAATAAACACACAACACACTAGAGACAAACGTAAATCACGATAGGAAGTTTAAGCTTAATGATTTAGCATCGTTTTTCCACATTGATAGTAATGAGTAAGTCTTCCTGACTAGTTTTGGATTATGGCTTGCCATATCATGATGACGAGTACAGCAAAACACAATTTACTGTTTATTATGCAAAATTGGTATTCCTATATCTTGATGCAAAAATTAACACACAAATTCAGAACTACTTTCGAAATAACATCCATTCAGACAGCACTATGCTTTTTTAACATTGAGGATGAAACCAATATGTTGATACCCTCAAAATGTACACCCATAGTTATAGTAAATGTGATGCAACGCAACAACAGCAAGTAATTTTATAGACAACAGTAATTGTGAATTTTTTTGTGTTGCATAGCATTATTATCCCCGCTTTTTCGCCGTCAGTAACTATTTTTCCTCCTCGAACTTCTACTTCATATTTTTTGGATTTAGTTTTTTTGTCTTAGAAATATTCATTTATGCTGACAATCCACAATAAACTATTGGATTTTTGACATTGGTCCTAATGGAATCAAGAGGCCCTAGCATGTCTATAATTTTTGACACATGTGCGTAAATTCATGAAATTGAATTTTGAACTCCCTACATGTTTGAATTTAGGGATTTAATTCTGTTATAGAATTGTTTCATATATTATGTATATTTGCAATAAGCATTCCGATTTTTTTTTATTGGTCATGGTAAAGACGAGAGGCCATAGGAAGTCGATTTTGAAGCAATTTAATTTTGTTTTATAATTGTTGCACGTGGTTTGTAAATGCGAAATTACCTTTTGGTATTTGGAGTTCGAACTATTTAAATTTTTTGAAAATTTCAAAGACTAATAATTTATTTCATTTTACAATTTTCGCGAAACAAAAGTCTACAGACTAAGAATTACAAAATTAGACTCCTATTTTGAAAAAGAATCATGAAACTATTAAAGACTACTTTTTGGAATTCTATTTAGCAATCATACTTTTACCATCTATTTTAATTAAAATGATCATTTCCAATTCTACAGTATTCTACGGCCGTCAAAATCATATGACTGCGATATTGGTTAGTTTCTTGAATAATATCAAAAGCAATTTCGTATATGGAATTTTGAACTAGCAACCATACTTTATAAGTTTTTTAAAGATTTAAGTTACTTCAGTATAAAATAGTAATTATTGAAATCTGGATTAGAAAATGTTCAACAACATTTCTTCTAAAAAACGGTCTTTTTTCCCAATTTTGAGGCAAATAAACTTTTGCAAATATAAACTGTTATTCAGAATTCCATATTGAAAACGTGGGTGTTTTTGGTGTCATTTTTGCGATTGTGAGGGACAAACATTTCAAGAGGAGGTAAGCTTTTAAAATTTCACGATACCCTGCCTTTACAAATAATAAGTCAAAAGCAAATTATTCGCAAGGGGGGAATTTTCTAGGATTCTCTTTGACCGCGAATGTAACAAAAATACTCCTCACACGAAAAAATTCCACCTTTACATTTGGTGATGGTGATGTAGCTTCGATGCTCAACTTGCAAGCACAAAAGGAGAACTTTTCCATTAGGCAAAAACATGTCTTTTGTACGTCGAGATAGATCACAATAAATTATTTTATTGAAAAAGACCAAAAAAAAAAAAACTGAAACCTGAGATCTTCAGCAGAAATCTAGTGTCAAACGATGCTAAAGGCCGAAAAAAAAAACAAACAACAAATATGGCTAGTCTAGGTACCATTAGCCAAGCCTTTTCATGTTTGAAATATATGTACGTTTATTTTTTGTTGTACTAATCAATTCGGTTGTAGTTTTACTTTAAATATCATTTTCTGACTGACCTTGAAGTATTTGACTATGCTTGTGCTGATGATAGGCTTGTTGGCTTACATTAACATGAGACAAGATGAAGAATAACAATAAAAGCCTGGTCTCATTTTGTTAATAAAGGGATTTTGTTCCATATAGATTTATACCATATTCTTTTATTTCTTCACAAGCTAATTTTCAGAGTGGTACCTATATAATGTACCAGAAAAAAAAAACAATAACACCAGTTCTTATAGCAAAAAATAATAATAAAAGGATAGACAATAGCATTTGATTCTAGAACATAAGAAAATGGTTCGTGTTTAGTACACGTGTTTGAAATTGTTCTGTAATAGCTGGTAATGCTTTTGTTGTTCATTGTGCATTTAAGCATAGCTAACAATGTAATATAATATTCACGTACGTCACGTTCTTAACATATTATGTGTCCGAATTCTATTACAACATTAGGTATATTTGAGACATTTACTATCCTAATAACTTATTAAAAATCAGGAAGTGGAAATATACGTGTCGCCTTCCATTTAAATCCACCAATCGCATAGGCTCTTCTTTGTCGGTACTACCGTACCTGTTCAAATGGGGATTTATTTTTTCAATTAAACAAAACATGTTTTGCATGTCAGGGTTAGCGTTTATTTCTATTAGGTCAAGTTTTATGTAACGAATAGACTTACAAGATTGTTTTGATAAACGATTTTATGCTGCCAAATAAGTTAGTTGTATGCACAGACAAAATTGAAATTTTGCAGTTCAAATAAGAACTGTGTACTTGAATGAGAAATATTTCAAACGGTCGCCTACCAGCAAATGAAGATAAAAGTTTACAAAATTAAAAATTTTCTTTACCGAATATCAGGCCATATTGCATGTTGAAGCAACGTAAGTTATTGAACTTGTAGTGTAATGGTATTCATACTTAAGGGAGTACAAGTCTTAAAAATTTTGTAATTAGAGTTAAAATTCTGACCTTTTGTTTTGAAGAGCACATCTAATGGAACAACTTGAGCTAAAAAAAATTGAAAATCCATGTAGCAATTTTTGAGATATAAGACGTCAGAATTTTGGCGGGAAACAGATCTCTCTAGAGTTTTCCTTTAATTTTCATAAGATGTTTACGGACCCTAATATATATGAAATTATAATTGGAAGTTGATTAAATTTCATGCACAGTCTCTTTTATGTATTTTAAAGTGACTTATGACCAAGAAAATGTGATCCATGTGCAAAAAAATTTAGTACTGCTTGAATGGATAAAACTCATGGATATAGAATGCTTCTGAAATCTGAGGCTCGTACTCCCTTAAAGTCACTTTTTGGATGTCAACAATCTCCATACTGATATAACTGATTATTTGATTACCAGGTGTATGTAGCATGTAAGACACCTACCTTGATCATTTTGTGAAAAAGTTGCTCACAGTAAATAATTTTTGATTACACAGGAAAAAAATAATGACTTGATTCCACGATACCCCTGTGAGAAACCTAATTAATATTTACAACATTGGCATGAGTTTTGTTGACAATATATATATCGCTGTTTCTTCTTAATTTCCCCCGAATTAATAAGTCACAAAAATAGCTTATCACAATTGTCACTGTATAATATTGATACATCTATACAGACGGCAAAAATAATAATG
>MJUU01020786.1:248180-258635 GCA_002080025.1 Modiolus philippinarum
CTACTTGGAAAATTATGGCTCTTGTTGTTTATGCTGTTCACTTCCCAGAAAGAGTCTGCCATCGTTCATTTTTGTCCATGATAACGTACGTTTAATTTGTAAATAATTCTTGAATTCGGGGGTTTCAAGCAATGAAATGTCCATCCAACTTCATTGACTGTTGGCCTTTCTACTGGATTCGCCCAAGGACGTCCTTGATGTGACAAGTTTAACTTTGTTTTAGAGCGTAAACAATTTTCTCTTTAAACCGCCGCCATCTTTGTTTACAGATTGTGCAATCACTTTGACAATTTGTATCGGTTAATTTCATTGGTCCCCTGGATATTATCAATGAATCAAATTTATTTTTACAGACTGGGTTCAGAATCATTCTTTTTGGCAGTCAGATTTCGGCGATTTTTTTTAACTTGCCCGGCAGTCAAGTTACTATCAAGAATGACTTGCCCGACGGGATTTTAACTTTGGCAGGCAAGCAGCTATTTCTAACACTGAATATTTTACCCAGATCATAGTGAAGGGTACATAAAAGAAAATGACACCCATATGTAAATCAACTACAAACCACCACCACATTTGAATTATTTCGATTCTAGTATGACATTTAATGATCGTGGCAGACCTATGGTGTACACGGTAAAAAAAGCCACTACATAAGATTTACTGACGTTATTGTGCACAAAACATTATGATGTCATCTATTTCAGCACAAAGAATGTTGTGACTTTGCTCATGATGTTATTGGACATTTTCATATGGCTAGTAGTGATGGTTTCCATTGTTGTCATACTAGAATTAAGTTATGCATAGTTCAACCTAGATAGCCTGCACAACCCTCTCCTGTAGCTTGAATTATTTCCAATGTTTCCTTGGGTGTTTGAGACATCAAAGTTCGACTGTATACAATGATTTCCTTCTTTTTTCCTGTTACGGGTGAATGTTATCTATCTTGAGCCAGTTTTGTGTTATGGTTTCATTTGAAGTTGAATAGGTAAAAAACTTTCTCTTTATAACATTTTTGGGCAGAAAATTCCTAAATCCCCCGTATGAAATATTGAGGCGTAAACCAGCTGGTTTTGGCACGGAAACCAACTGGTTTCAAGGCATAAACTGAAATTATGTGTCTTTGCCAGGCGTAAAGGAGCAGGACACATATTCCTGCTCTGCAGTGAACAGTAATCCGTCTACCCTGTCCAGGCGTAAACATTTAATAACCAGTTGGTTCAACACAACGCCAAACATAATAATGAAACAAGCAGGAAATTTCCAAACCAGTTGGTTTTTATACATATACAAATTCAAATTTATCAAGGGGATCATGGGAAATTTCAAATCTTTGGCTCTCATTTTCTTAGCTGGATCAGAGTTGTTGAGATGGAGAATCTGTGCTTCTTGGACTTCCTTCTACATTTTGTTCAAAAGGATGTTAATGTTCAGTTAAGATTCATTAAATTTAGGATCTTTAGTATATAATTTAGCATGTGAGTACCGGTATATAATAACTTAAAATAATAATGTTTTTAAGGAAATATTCATTAATAAACTGCATGAGATTACTATAAAGAATTCATGCTTGCATGTACATTTTGTACTTACTTATTAGTTCCCACATTAATTCTAACTAATACAAATTATTTTGTATTGCTTAGCATACTGATTCCACAGCATTTTTGTGCATAACTACTTTGTTTTCTTAAATTTGAATAGTAAAATATGTCAAGGGCAAAGTTCAGAAATGAGGTCAGTATAAACAGATGCTAGAGCAGGAAAAATTTACGCCTGGTTGTTTTTTTAAGCCTGGTTTTATTTTACGCCTGGATCTATTTCTGCCTGGTTTTCTACCTAGCTAATTTAAATATTACGTGTTTACTTATTTGGTCAGATTGAATACTGATGCCTGGTTAGAAGGAAATTTTACGCCTGGATTACGTGTCTAAACCAGGCAGCTCAATTCATACAGGCAACATACAAAATCATTATGAAACGCAGCAGTCAGAGACTGCACATCCCCCCGCTCCCAGCAAAGTCGAAATGCACGAATTTTTGTGAACGCATGTATCATTGACAATCAGACCTTGACCGTTATCACGAGCTTACAGTGAATGTTGATGTATTTATTTGTGCTAACCTGGTAAATTAAGAAATATTTCCTTCAAGTTTGAATCACTGAAGCTATCTTAATACTATAAATCAATATACATGGAATATAAATGTACAAATATTAATAATTATTATTGAATGATTATATCTTCTGCGAAATAAACTCTGCTTCAATAAACTCTGCTTAGCTGAAACCATCAGTGAACCACAAACATAAAATTAATATGTATGTATGTATGTATGTGGGGCCGACCCCCGGGGATGACCACTAAACTTGTTTTGTCATGCCCACTAAGAATATATATGGTTTAGGGGTGGGGATCTCAACTGTTTTTGAGATAACTTGTAATTTTCTAAATGAGGGGGTTGGGGCTGACCCCCGGGGGTGACCAAGTAACTCGTCTTTAAATGTGGAATATAAATATATATGGTTAAGGGGTGGGGATATGAACTGATCTTACCATATTTTGAGATTTTACATATTAGGGTGTAGCCCCACCCCCCGGGCCAAAATCAAAATTCTGAAACCTTTGGCACAGACAACTCCCCAAGTGTTACTAGTGTACCTAATTTCATGTTTCTATCTTCTACGGTGTAGGAGGAGTTCTTGGACAATCGTTTTTAGACATTTTTTAACCCCTTAGGGCGGGATCAAAATTTTGATACCCTCTTTCAACTTGGGAAAGGCAATATAAGTAGTGACATAAGTTCCAATATCCTAGCTTTAACACTTTTGGAGATATCTCCATTTATTGGATATCGTGAAATTTGTTTTTCGCTCATAATTTGGCCCCAAGGGGTTGAATTCCAATTTTTAGGGGTCTATTCCCTAGTGGGTCATATACTCTTCCATGATGCCAAATTTTAAGTTTCTATCTGTTGCGGTTTCAGAGATATGCCTTGCCACTACAGACGTACGTACGTACGGACGGACAGACTGCATTACATGATCCCCCCGCTTTCGCTAAGCGGGGGGATAAAAATACTAGTATTTACACTGAGTACGTCTGTCTGTATAATGTTCATTTGTCCACATCACTAAAGAAAGGTGTATTTTTTTATTGAAATGAGTAAGTCAATTCAGTTAGTAGATGACTCAGCAAAATGTTGACAAATTCTGAACCTAATGCACATCTTCTTATTGTATACTGCAACTGTAACATTTCATCCAATTCCACTGAGCTTTCTAAGAGGACATGCACTTACCATGCTTACGGGTTGAGAGGTTGCAATAATTATAAGGATATAAAAACCTTGAACTTGAGCAGCAAGAGTACTTATATCTTCTACTGTTGTCATGTCTTCTTCAAACAACTCTTCAAACAGTGTATCTTCTTAATTCTGTAAAATAAATTAAAAGGATGCCAAAAAATTTAAACTGAACTATGTAAACCAATTTTTAAGATATTTGGAAGTTTAATTCACCGGTGTCTCCGTGTCTTTTATTTAGTATAAAGCTAGGGTGGATCACAGTTAGCCGGTGTTCCCAAGATATTAATTTTCTCTGATTACAGACATCATAACTTATTTCGCCTTAAGATATAAGATTTAAAGTCAACAAATGTTTGTACACTAAGTTGGAATTATCTGTTTACCACAAACTAGAGGTGTAACGATACACCAGTATATCCATATATCGTGATATTTTTCAACAAACTAGGTACATCAGTACAGAATCCAGCATATCGATACATATTACATATGACAAAGTATCCTATCAATTTCATTGGCTGAAACAGTCGCGTGATTTTAAAAATATTTAACGTATTTTCATCTTTGTTTCTATTTATATGTATATTGACGCCATGTTTCTATTTTTAAATATATTGACGCTATGTTTCTATTTATAGTTATGTTGACGCTATATAACTAAATTTATTTCCAGTTTGACTTTCAAGTCTTATTTTTTCACCGCGAAAGATCTTATAATAGAAATAATAAAAAGTACGGTCTTTACACATATTAAGAGCACGGAGATATTAAACAGCCGAAATCGATACAAATAGATTTAAAAGTTGTCCCATGGTGTTTTTAAGCGCTGAACATATATAGAAAAACAAAAAAAAGTTTTCTGGTTTCTTTTATTTGAATATAACAGAATTTGTTTGCATATATTATCCTTTGCACACATGCAACAAACTCACTCTTGTCGGTGTGCAGATTGATTTCATTTTCGCCTTCAACCAGAGCTTCTACTTGGAAATAAATTCAGACGTGTTGACAAAATCTTACTAGACAAAAATGCAATGAGATACAACCAAAACTACATATGTAATATAACAATAATGGACCTTTTACTC
The DNA here is from genome assembly GCA_002080025.1 of Modiolus philippinarum. Taxonomy (NCBI): domain Eukaryota; kingdom Metazoa; phylum Mollusca; class Bivalvia; order Mytilida; family Modiolidae; genus Modiolus; species Modiolus philippinarum. Next base: position 252,578 of record MJUU01020786.1, read on the forward strand.
TGTCAATATGTTATATATGGACCTGTTAGGGATATATTGACCTCGGACTACGTCCTCGGTCAATATAAGCCTAACAGGTCCATATATAACATACTGACCTCGTAAAAAGTCCATAATTGATAAGTATTGTCTTCTGACTTCTGCTAAAATTTCAGAATCAGTACCACCTAAATGCTTAAAAATTATCTGATATTGGTATGGAAAAGTCAGATATATAGGATAAACAATTTATGTATTTTTCTACATGAAAATGAAAACTCTTGTCTTATTAACAAATATTTTACTATTTTATCATAAACAATAGATATAAAAGGAGCAGATTTTAAAATGTAATCAAATTGAGAAATTAAAGGACAATATGTATCTATACGTATCCCGATACGCTTGCGTTGTATCGATATATCATGATACAATATTTCATTGGCGATACTCATCACTACCACAAACACATCTATGTATTGGTTTCTACCAAAACACAAAATAAACTGCATTTAACTGTACTGGATCAATTTATTAAAAAACCTGATGTAGCAGAACTCTGAACTTACAAGAAAACCAATTCCGGTTACAGACTGGCAAAACTAGGACACAGCAAAAGAAGCAGCAGGAATGGAAAACGTGAGTTGGACAATTACAACAGCAGATGTCGAACTAGCAGCAAGAAAATCAGTCGTTGAAAAGTTGCAAAGAAGATGGACTATTTTGGACAAAGGAAAATACCCATTTATCATATTTTTCATGTTTATGCTAAAACCAACTGTAGGGAAAAACAAAGAAAATCAGTTATTGATAAGTGGCAAAGAAAATGGGCTATATTTTCAACATCAGATGCATCAGATGCAGAACAATTACACAGAACAGTTGTAGCTGTAGGCAGAAGCAGGATACTTTCAAGAGACTGGGAGATTTGATCTAAGCTCACCAGATACCAGCGACCTATCCTGATCCTAGTGCATGTAACTCATAAAGTACAGCAAGAGATATATACCTTCAGATATAGCACATTGAGAAATAAACTTACACTGCACAAAGAGGACCAGTATAGTGCCATTAAGGCAATAGGATCAAGACCTCTACATGTCTTTCCTGATTCTGTTCCATTCCAGAAAATGTCCCAATGTTACACTGGGGTCAAGAAAGGTCAAAAAGTGTCAATCATGTCTGCCACACATAATGAGCAAAGGGCATAAATTGTATCATGTACTTCCTTTAATTTTTTGGGAGTTCATATTCAGAATGAACATGATGAATAAATTTATAACCATGGCTCTTTATACGAGTAATTTTCATTTGTTAGCATGATAAATAACTCTTGAAAATAAATAATAAAAACAAAATGTTGGCTTTAAATGTAATTTGTAATTAAATTAATTACTTTTTCAAAGTAATTGTAATTTAATTAATTACATTCCAAAATCCTTGTAATTTAATTAATTACTTTCCAATGTAATTGACCCCATCCCTGCACAGAGTACATTTACCCAAGAAGAAAGGGATATAAATCTTCTCCATTTAGCCAAGCTAAGATCGGAAACCTGTTTTCAATCAGTTCAAGGTAAAATGGTACAGGAGAAAAGTCAGAATAAAGTGAATTGAACTAGCTACATGTACCAGTACCATAATCTGTATACCTGAAAATTTAGCTGCATCTTTGCTAACTGTATGTGAAAATGAAATATTTAAAGGAATTTTGGGATCACTTGAACTTGGCGACCACAATACTGGAATACAAGTATTGTCCACAATACTGGAATGAAAATTTTATTCCAGTATTGTATTCCAGTATTGTACCAGTATTTTGGTTGTCAAGTTCATAGTTTATACAAGTTTATAGGGTATGGTACGTTTTATGATAANTGTAAAGTTTGGTTCAAATTGGTCCAGTGGTTTCTGAGGAGATAGCAAAAATGTGAAAAGTTTACGGACGGACGACGGACGACAACGGACGCCAAGTGATGGCAAAAGCTCACGTGGCCTTTGGCCAGGTGAGCTAATAAAACCAGAGGCTCCCAGGAGCCTGTATCGCTCACCTGGCTTTCAGTTGCCACAATCAAGATAACATTGTAAGTTATGCAAATGAACTTCAGTCCCTCAAACTTTGGTAGTTCAAACACCACCAATATCTTGAACTGTATTTTAGATCTGATCATGTTTTACTATATTTCTTTGTTGGGCTTTTTTGACAAAAAAAGTTCTTGCTAAGAACCACTTTCGACACAGGTTTTGAAGTTGAAACATCATTTTGTAAATGTAAGTCAACAACAATTTTCAACACCATATTTTTAAGTTACGACATCAATATCTATTTGGAAATCAAATTTCATTGACATCAAAACTATGTTGAATTTTTCTGCCTTTTTGGCGCTGGACAAACAATTTTCAAATCTGATTTTGAGGTCGCAACATCAATATATATCTATTTGGAAGCCAAATTTCATTGAAATCAGAAAATGTTGCATTTTCCCACCTTTTATGGCGGTCAACGAACAATTTTCAACACCAGTTTTGAAGTCGCAACATCAATATCCACTTGGAAGCCAATTTCATTGAAACTGGACAATGTTGAATTTTCCCGCCTTTTTTGGCAGCCATTCTGAAAATGGCTGTAAGCAAACAAATTCTAACATCAGTTAAAGAAGTTGCGACATCAATAACTATTTGGAAATCAAGTTTCATTGAAATCAGACAATGTTGAATTTTCCCGCCTTTTTGGTGGCCATTTTGACAATGGGAGTCAACAAACAATTTTCAAATCTGGTTTTGAAGTCGCAACATCAATATCTATTTTGAAACCAACTTTCATTGAAATCGGACAATGTTGAATTTTCAAGCCTTTTTTGGCAGCCATTTTGAAATCGGCAGTAAATGAACACTTTTCAACAACAGTTTTGAAGTTGAAACATCAATATCTATTTGGAAAGCAACTTTCATTGAAATCGGACAATGTTGAATTTTCCCGCCTTTTTTGGCAGCCATTTTGAAAATGGCGGTCAACGAACAATATTTAACATTAGTTTTGGAGTTGCAACATCAATTCCTATTTGGAAACCAAATTTCATTGAAATCGGACAATGTTGAGTTTCCCGCCTTTTTTGGGGCCATTTTGAAAATGGCAGTCAATGAACACTTTTCAACACCAGTTTTGAAGTCGCTACATCAATATCTATTTGGAAACTAAATTTCATTTAATTCGAACAATGTTGAATTTTCCCGCCATTTTTTTGGTGGCCATTTTGAAAATGGTGGCCAACACAATTTTAAACACCAGTTTTGAAATCCAGACAGCATGGCAAACATTTTATCCATTTACACTTAACCCAGTCTGTGCCAAAAACTTTTTCATTCACTAGCCCTAAGGGGCTAGTAAGGTCCCGTGTTGTACTAGCCCAAACTCAATTTTACTAGCCCTTATAGAAGACTCTTTGTTAATAAGGTACAATTTTAACTAGCCCACCGGGCTAGTGACTTCAAATTTTTACTAGCCCGAAACTGATTTTACTAGTCTCGGACGTAGGGCTAGTGGCTAAAGGCACAGACTGTTAACCTTCATCTTCTATAGTTTTGGAAATAAAAAACAAAAAATATGAAAATTTTGAAAATTCAGTGAACCAGAGGCTCCCAGGAGCCTGTATCACTCACCTGGTTTTCATTTGCCACAATCAAGCTAACATTGTAAGTTATACAGTTGAACTTCAGTCTCTTCAACTTTGGTATCTCAAACACAACCAATATATTGAACTGTATTTAAAGTCTGATAATGTTTTACTATATGTCTTTGTTGGGCTTTTTTGACAAAAAACATTCTTGCTAAGGACCATATTTTGACACCAGTTTTGAAGTCGAGACATCATTATGTAAATGGCAGTCAACGACAATTTTTAACATCATAAAGTCGCAACATCATTACCTATTTGGAAACCAAATTTTATTGAAGTCAGACAATGTTCTATTATTTCACCTAATTTGGTGGCCATTTTGAAAATGGCAAGCAACAAACAATTTTGAACATAAGTTTTGAAGTTGTCACATCAATACCTATTTTGAAACCAAATTTCATAGAAATGACACAATGTTGAATTTTCCCGCCTTTGTTTGGCGGCCATTTTGAAAATGGCGGTCAATGAACAATTTTCAACACCGGTTTTGAAGTCGCAACATCAATATCTATTTGGAAACCAAATTTCATTGAAATCGGACAATGCTGAATTTTCCCGCCTTTTTGAAAATGGCGGTCAACGAACAACTTTTAACATCAGTTTTGAAGTTGCTACATCAATACCTTTTTGGAAACCAAATTTAATTGAAATCAGACAATGTTAAATTTTCCCACCTTTTTTGTCAGCCATTTTGAAAATGGCATTCAACGAACAATTTTTAATATCAGTTTTGATACCTATTTTGAAACCAAATTTCATTGAAATCGGACAATGTTGAATTTTCCCGCCTTTTTTTGCGGCCATTTTGAAAATGGCCGTCAACGAAAAATTTTCAACACCGGTTTTGAAATCGCAACATCAATATCTATTTGGAAACCAAATTTCATTGAAATCAGACAATATTGAATTTTCCTGCCCTTTTTTGGCGGCCATTTTGAAAATGGAGGTCAACAAACTATTTTCAATGACAGTTTTGAATTCCCCACAACATGGCAAACATTTCATCATTTTACACTTTACCTTCCTCTTCTATAGTTTTGGAAATAAAAGACGAAAAATACAAAAATTTAAAAAATTCGGTGAAAAAAGGGCAATAATTCCTACAAGGGGTTTTGGATTTTCTTCAAAATTTTAAGGGTGGGTAGATCTTGATATGCTGAACATTTTTGCTATTTGAAGTTGACCTCTATCTGTTATAGTTTTTCAAATAAAAAATAAAAACTACTAAAATTGTGAAAATTTTACGGAAAAGGGCAATAACTCCAAGACCAGTTTTCAGATTTTCTCCAAAATTGCAGGGCGGGTAGATCTTGCTATGATGATCATTTTTACTCCTGTCAGATTTTTGATATCTGTAATGGTTTTCGAGTTATTTGCAAAATACAGCAATTTACCCCTATGTTCTATTTTTAGTAACAGCAGCCATGTTGTTTGACCCTCGGACTAATCGAACACAATTTTGAAACTGCATACCCTGGTGATGATTCAGGCCAAGTTTGATTACAATTCGCCCAGCAGTTTCAGAGGAGAAGATTTTTGAAATTAATGACAGACAGACGGACGGACAGACGGACGGACAACGGACGCAAAGTGATGGCAAAAGCTCACTTGGCCTATTAGGCCAGGTGAGCTAAAAAGGGCAATAACTCCTACAAGGGCTTTTGAATTTTCTTCAAAATTTCAGGGTGTGTAGATCTTGATATGCTGAAACTTTTTGCAATATACATTTGACCTCTATCTGTAACACTTTTTGAAATAAAAAATAAATCAAAGCTCCGATGGAGCTGAATCTCGAAGCCCTGAAAACCTAAACATGGCAAAACTTCGTAGTAATCCAGTCATCCAAAGAACTTCTGCATACGTCTGCATGTACATGTATTAAGTTATTCCGTAATACGTGAAAATAATCGGATTGTGTGATTTCCTCATGTCGATTTCATTGCTATACATATATGCAATACACTGTCACAGGTAAACAAATGTTATTTTCATCTTTGACAAATAACTGCGCGACAGGTTCATTGATCCGAGACGCAATATAAAACAAGAGGCTCTCAAGAGCCTGTATCGCTCACCTGGACCATGGCTGACATAAATAAAAGGCATTTCTATAGGAAACACAAAACTTTTTTTTCCTAAAATTACAGTGTTCTTGTTTGGTTTCCATGGCAACCTAAAGCTCAACCATCCATTACAACCCATAACAGAACACCATTCAAAAAAAAATTTGGGCAGGGGTTCCCCTTATAATCAAGGTAATACATGTTGCTGAAATTAGAACATTCAGACCACAATTCAAATAAAAATTCAAAAATTTGGGCAGAGGTTCTAATTGGACTAGAAGTTTCCGAGATGAAGATCTTTGAATGTATATTCCATAGGGTCCAATGCTAAAACTATGT
>MJUU01020787.1:5216-24913 GCA_002080025.1 Modiolus philippinarum
TTTTTTGAGAAAAAAATATTTTGGCTGCCAAGTTGATGAAAAAAAAAATTCTGAAGGAGGCGTTCAGCCCAAAAAAGTAATGTTAATTTTGAAAAAAAAAATTCGCGCGAAAAATTTTCTGTCAAGAAAAAAACATAACCTCCTTTCAGGTTAAATGGTTGGTCCCTAACCAAAGCATTCTGTAATAAATGTAAATGCAAATAAATCACCGCCCTAAGGGACCGACCATTTAACCTGAAAGGGGGGGTTATGGTTTTTTTTTCTGGACAGAAAATTTTTTTCGCGCTTCGTGCGAAACAAATTATTTATTTTTTGCGCGCGTATCAACAAAATATTTTTTTTCAAAATTAACATTATTTTTTTGGGCAGAAAGCCTCATTCAGAAAATTTTTTTTCATCATTTTGGCAGCCAAAATATTTTTTTCACATAAAATCAGATCCAAAATATTTTTTTAGAAAAAAATTATAGCCCCCCCTTCAAGTTAAATGGTCGGTCCCTAAAGTAGTGGATCCCCTAAAGTAAATGAAGGCCGAGTGCATTGCAATCTCAACTTTGATCTACGTAGTTGTCGGTCCTTGAACTGAAGTTTTACAATTTCCTGTGTAGCGTGTAGCAGACGCAAAGTTGTCTTCATTTGAGGATTGCCAATTTTCAGAATTACTTGAGCATTATGTTATTTAAAAGCATATGCCATTTCATTTTGAAAGTTTTCAGTCAAAATATGACAGCATCACAAAAGGACAGTGTTCAAATAACAATGATTGAGGGAATTAGTAGATATTATTTTATCTTCATTGACTTCAAGGTAAGACATTATCTCATTCGTAATTTCATTTTCAGTTTATTTAAATTCATTTAAGGTATTTGATTTCATTGTGAGAGGCTTGGAGTGTCCTCGGCACCCTCACCTACATTGAATCTTTTTTCGGAGTGACTGCAGACTGCATTCTGTTACGGAGGATAAAATGCCAAAAAGACCATTTTGCTTCCTTTTTATTGACTTCTTAAAATTGTTTTCCGTGGTTCAAGGAGGCATTTCTCATAACAACAAACGTAATTTTGCTGGGTCATGAAGAGGCACTGAGTAATCGATGATCTGACAAGTTGAAAGTTATAGAAGCTTATGGCTTGAAACTACAGGCACTTGTTTCATGAAAAAGGTCAGCCCCTCCCTTTCTTGGAAGGAGAGTGAGAGGGACTGACATTTTCAATAAAACAAGTGCCTGTGAAAAACAACTTCTAAACTGCGGAACGGAAATGTCACGGTTCATCGTCAATGTCACCATGGCAGCACGAACTAGTTTCCGATTGAGCAGATTGCCGTTATGGTAACCTCGTGAAATGGCAAGGATACCAGAAGGGATTTTTTTGGCGTTGAAGTCCGTTGAAACACGAGACATATGATTTAAGTAATCGGAGAATTTTGTGGCAATAATTTTCGAGTTGACTGGGTGACAAAATGAAGAAAAATGACAGTTTTGCAAAAAAATGTATGGGCAAACTGACTCTCGTTATGTTGAGAAACGAAATTAGCCAATGAATGAATTTGATTTTGTCATGTGATCTTTTGGTCGTACAAAAAAGGTCACGTGACAGGCAGAAAAAAAATCGAAGGCACCAATATATATCTTTGGATGACATTCTTACCATAAGTGCCAGATTCGCTGGCATAGTAGGAAAACTGAATATTTACGTCTCTGTAGAGACTTTGTCCCATGAGGCCTAAAAAAATACCTGTGTTTCCGGTAACATACTCATTTAAATGAGGGTCTGTAGTTAGGCATTTTTTTTATTTTTCAAAAAAATTTTACATAGACATATAGAGAGTAAATTCTGGACTTTAACAGTGCTTTAAAAATTCTCCAAAAAACTTCAGGATAGGCATTTTTAGCCCCAAAATTCTAGGGTCAGTAGGGTTACAAGAAACACTGATTTTTTTTTATTCTGCCTGGGCATTTACTTAATACCCTTTTATTGTTTTTTTTAATATCCCAAAATTTATGTTACCGAGAATTTGACATCATGAAATCATTACATTTAGCAGGGTAGGAAACGCATTGCAAAATGTTGCCAGCCCTGCATTCAATATCTTAAAATATTTGCTATATACATGTAACTAAACAAATTTTTGAAAATATTAGCCTGCCCTGCTGAAAATTAGACTGCCTCGGCTGCTTTTTCGAACTCTGCATTTAGTCCACTACAGATATATACATTTTTTGCGTGTAACAGTCACTAAAGAGGTGAAGAAACAGTTTGTATAATTTAGAGATACCACGCTTTCCGCTAATTTCGATTTTTTGCAACTAAAATTCACGAAAAATGCAAAAACTTTGTTATATGTTAAAGCTAAATGGTCATGCACCTACTACTGTCCCACGTGAAAGATGAATTTATTCAGAAAGCATAGGTTACAATTTAAATACAGCACTTAATGTGCCTCCTCAAAGGCTCATGCACCATGAAGACATTGTGTATTTTTGCAATGAGCTTATCGGGACAAATATTTTACAGCAAGTTACATAATTGTGTAGTTTGCCTCAGATTTACACTAGTGTCCGACAAAAGGCCAAGTTTAGTCCAACCACGGCATGGGAATTCCTTGGGTCATCAATGTTATTTGGCATTCATTGCACCACCACGCGAAAGTGCCGACAACACCAACGAAAATCTATTTATGTACTGGACAAGCAATGTTTAAATTATAAAAAAACCAAAACATTTATTTAATGTTCGTTGCATTTATGATGGCATAAGTGACAATGAATATTTCTGAAAGGCTTCAGAATTTTACCTGGGAATCCCATATTCTTGGCGTGGATCGTATGGTATAGCACGTGTTTCTTGTTTTTGTTCCCACAATTCCCCCAAAGGAAGTCTGCAAAAACAAAATATGGATCGCATCCGGAGCGACGTAAAAATTACGGATAATCATAACCACGAGCGCTCGTGGCACAAAATCATTCGAGTCTGAGTGGGGGTTATTCTCAAAGAAGATTCGCAAACCCCATTTTCAACATTTTTTCTGTAGATTTGCAATCTTGTGCTACAATTCAGAAATATTTTATATGGATATTTACTTAAAATATTATAGAGCAAAAGAAAGGAGTAGAAAAAACAATTTTCTTATTGATAAATTTGATTTTATTGATAAGACTACACTTGAAAAAGTACATCTTCACTTCTGCAAAAATATGCTAGGGGTAAAAAGAAATTCTACCAATTTAACTGCAAGAGCAGAAATGGGAAGAACTCCTATAGAAAAATACATTGCTTTGCAAACAGTTCATATTTTTCTCGTCTACATATGGATAATATCAATCCTCTACTAAGGGATGCATTTCAACTTTGTAAACAGTTAGATTCTGAGAATATCTATTCCTGGTTTACATATGCAAAAGATTTATGCTCAGAAATTGGTATTGATATTAAAGAACTAGACACCTGTAAAAATATTAAAATTTAATAATTTGAAGAAAAGCCCGGTTTGAAAAAACAAATAGATGACCATTATAATGATATTTTGTGCAATAAAATTTCACGCCTAAACGAAGATAATAAAATATTTTTATACAAATATTTAAAACAAGAACCAACTGAAATGGAATATTATTTGTCCCGTCCCAATTTTGAAACGCGTAAATATATAACTAAATTTAGAACTAGTGACCATTCGCTTCAAATTGAAAACGGGCGATATAAAAAAATACCTAGAGACCAGAGATTTTGTTTAAGCTGTAAACAAAAATTAGATGACGAATATCACTTTTTTTTCTACATTGTCCTATAAATAATCATCTACGTAACGAACTAGAATTTAATTTAGATTTTGACCTAAAAACTGGATCAGACATAATAAATTTAAAAACAATTCTGAATCCGTCAACACCTTCTAATATTAAAGCAGTTGCTTCTTTCATAAAGAGGTCATTAGAACTGAGGGGAGAAGGTTAAGCTTTACTGTTTTAATATTAAAAATTGAAATGTTTGAAAAATATGATTTTTGTATGTTTCATGTGATTTGTATTGTGTTCTTTTTGTATTGTATTGCTATGACTCTAACGAGTCTTTTGTCTGCAAATAAAAGTTATAAAAGTTATTAAATCTCTGCTGAAAATATTTTATGTGGTTTTAAAAAGTTTCAAAATTGCCGAAATTTGTATACTTTTCAAAAAAACGCTAATTATATTAATATTTTAAAATAAATATTTTTTTTAAAAGATAATACCTTGTAAAACTAATAAATTCCAGAATTTAGATAAAAAAGAATTATCAAGATACCGTAAGAGTGAACTGAAAATGACATTTTCATGACCCTTATTTCATTATCAGTATTTCTTCCAAACCAATTTTACCTTCCTTCTCAAGTCTGTGACGTTACGGTGAACCCTCATAGAAATCTACTGAAGACTTATGTCGCAGATTAGGCACACAAATAACAAGACATAGAATATAAATTAAAAGCTTAATATAAAATCAACTCAATGAAAAATAAACAAATGGCAGCAAAATAAGAAATATTCACTATCAACTGAGAACGATTATATTTTTGTTGACATTTGTATATTGTTCCTGTTCGGATAAAATATGATTTGAAAGATTCAAGTTTAGTAATGTTGATGAAGTTTTCTCGTAATTTGTCCCAGTCTATTAATGTTCTCGGGAAAATGATTTTTTAATGAATTTTTTGTTTTATATAACGGAATTAGGTGATCGAGTGCACGATGCGGTACTACCAGTGAAATGGCTTCGAGAAGTACTGGACCGTCAAGAAGATTGGACTCAAGAAATGAGCCACCTCATCCGACACTTCTTATATGATCGATATGAAGAATGCGAAACCGACCCTTCTCTCAGGACGAGACTTGTATTGTCACGAAAATGGCATCGAGCAAATTAATTGGACTCCACTTCTACATCGCAGAAAAGAGAAGTTGATTGCGGATCTGATAGCCCAACAAGGAATAACACGGGATGACGCCGAAGCCTTACTACTTGCCGTAACCAATGGGAGGATAGTAAGACACAATTAAGGAGAACGCACGCGATTGGTCCCGAGAATATAATGGGGCAGATCTTGGATGAAGTGGTCAAGCTGAACCCAGATCTTTGCAACCTCGCCTGCGAATCGGCAAGAGAAGAGAAGAGAGGCCCAATCTACAACATCAAGGGGACAACCGTGAACTACGTCATAATCTCTTTGGAAAATAAGGCTCTGATGGCAGCCTTCGACTACTTGACTGCAAGAAAACGAAGTGGGATATGATTAGTATTCGATCGGTTGATGATCCGTAAGAAGGGGATAGAGTGCATCAGAATGCGCAAGATCCTACTAGGCTTCTTTCAGAGAATGAAGGAAGTCGTCGGGTCTAATATCACCTTCAAGGTCAAGAAAAAGAATGAGGAGTATGATATCCGTGCCACGACGACAGGGCCGATGGACCACAACTCTGATCTGCTACTACGCAAATGCGTTTACCACTATGAATATATGGATAAGTTTGAAAGGCTACAGGAGACCCAGCTCCCATCCAAGCAAGCCTTCCGCAAGACTAATACCAGCGATCAGCACTTTGCGCAATCTCAGGGAGGCCTTCGGATGTAAGACCATGCGCGTGTACCATGACCTCTACCTTGAAACTGAAGTGATCTTGCTCGCCTATTCGCCCGCTCGAGAGTTTCCGTGCTATCTGCATGAATAATTTTGGAGTTGACCCGGTGCACTACTACACCATACTACGGCTAGTCTACGATGAAGCAACCAAGGTAAGCGAAATCAAGCGAAATCAAGCTCGACCTCATCACTTACCCCAATATTCTGAAGAAAGGGTTGGCAAAATAGCCAAATATATGCCCGGGTGAATAACCATGGTCCAAGCAAACCGACCAACTATCTCATGTATTAGGACGCCAACGATCTCTACGGGTGGGCGATGAGTCGGGCCTTTCACACGGTAGATTTCAAGTGGATCTATAGACTCTTTGGAAGCCAAAGACCCCAGCACGCTCGATGAGTAGGATGATCAAGGGTACATGTTTGAAGAGGAGAAATGCGCGGTACACTACGTGAATCTGAAGTACCTTCCCCTGGGCCTAAAGCTGAAAATGATCCATCGAGCCATCCGGTTCACTCAGGGCAAATGGTTGAAGGAGTACTTGCAGAAGAATACGATTTGCAAGGCCTCAACCGCCATCGCCTTCGAGAATGACTTCTTCAAGCTCATGTCCAACTCGGTATTCGGGAAAACTATTGAGAATATCAGGAACAAGGTTGACGTGCGACTGGTAAATAGAGAAAATGTTGCACGGAGGTGGCGAAAATCAAACTTCAAGCGCAGAACGGCTTTCAGTGAGGATCTGGATGCGGTTCATCTTTATCGCACCAATCTGGTCTTCAATAAGCCGATCTACATAAGACCTATCGAAAACCTTGATGAACGACTTTGTCTACGATTATCTAAAGCCAAAGTATGGCGACCGACCCAGCATCTTCTACACGGATACGGATGAATATCCGCAGCCGGCTAAAGTAGGTACTACCCCCAGAATCCTGTAAGAAATCCCTCTCCTACAACGAAAATAAGCGATTAAGGATCCATACCCTGGCGCATTGTTACTACCCGTTCTAAATAAATGAGCAGCATACGAGTGCACGGCATCCTCCTGCCCCTCAAGTCCCTCTCGAATGTGGAGCTCCAAAATCTGCCACGGCCCTAGGACTCGACGCAGAGCAATATTGAAGCGCTATACCCTACCCCCATGGTCATCGGACTCACTTGACGAGATGGTCGACTAATTACGACAGGAGATTCGATAGAATATCGATGAGAACAGATGCGAGGTGACGTTTTCTCACTTTTGAGACACAGCATTTCCTATTTTTAGCGGTGTGAGATTTCCTTTGCCTTCGGGCACTTTTGCTGGTACGTACTGAAGCTCCTCCGAAAGTTCGGACGCTGGAGGAGGTGATCCCTGCGCAATAGATATAGATAGACGGACAAATTTGGATCTCGTCTTAGGAATCGCATGCCCATCTGTCGGATTTTTTCATAATATCCATATGAATAACAAAATATCGAAGTTACTGTGAATTTTGTTTCTGCATATACGAGTTTCGACAACTTATGTCTCTTTAGTGAAGATCAAATCAAAACATTTGGAAATCCATAAACCGAAATATGTGTAAAATTTGATAGAAATCAAATAACCAATATAAACAAAATAGAAATATAGAATAATGGTAGTGTTGAAGGTCGAGACAGAAAATATCACCGTATCGCAGCGAGTCCGATAGGACGAGCTGTGATACTAGTGATATTTTCTGTCGAGACCTTCAAAACTACCATTATTGTTTTTATCGGCAACATCGTAAGAGTCATGATGTCAATTTCATGACGTCATTGCCTGATATTTTCTTGTATTAGGCCAGTACGGAGATACTGACAATATCAGTCAGTAAGATCAAAGAGAAAATGTACATATTGCCGATAAAAGCAAATATCAGCTAAGGACAGAGCCATGCAGGAGGGAGATAATTTTTAGCTTTTAACAATTTTTTCTTAAATTTAGATATTCACGGTGGCTAGTCGTTACGGACCCTTTCGGGAGAAACGGACCCTTTTTGATTCTTGCAACGGCGACTTCCTGATTTCTGAAGTAAAATTATCAGATCGTCCTTGATAAATCTTCAGATTATAGATTTTAAACAAAACATTTTAGCATTATTTTGATACCACGGAATGTAATGATAATTCAACTTGTCGTTTATTACAATCAGTAATTATTCTTCAGAGAAATTTATTTAATTGTCTGATAGGTACGACACATTGGTTTGCATATTTACCATGCTGCTTGATAAAACATAGTTTTTAGTCTTTATAGATACCATTCTTCTCAAGATGCAGCCATATAGTGTAAAAATATATCACAATTGAATTTATTCTTCAGAGAAATTTATTTAATTGTCTGATAGGTACGACACATTGGTTTGCATATTTACCATGCTGCTTGAATACCATTCTTCTCACGATGCAGCCATATAGTGTTAAAATAAGGTGAGGTTATTCTTTTACCGTTTACTTCATTTATTTATACTGTAAAACGAAATGAACATGGCACGTTTTGGCAACGGACCCGTTATGATAATGGCACATGACCCTTTCAGATTTAAGTTGTTTACAAGGAATACCATATCTTGCTACTTCCAGTAATATAGTAAAAACGTAATGTTGTTGAATGGAAATTTGTTCTTATGAGTACCGACAATATTAGCAACTTGTCTTTCTTTTTAGTCGTTCAACGACAGTTGGAATAATTTCCAAAAGTTCCGCCCGTTTAGCACGGTGCAAATAATTGTTTTGTTTTTTTTTCTAGCAACGCCCTTTTTCCTTTTTAGCTTACCTGACCCAAAGGGTCATATTTTACACTCTGTTTTGACTTGTTTAACCATAAATTAGATCGCAACCTTTTCCTGAAAGAAAAGAAAAGAAGAAAGTGTATACTAAAAATAGGAAATCTGTCGTATGTTAATGCGCCATAGTTTCAACGATAATTCAGGAAGCAACCATTTGAATTTTATTGCGGGAGGGGGAGGGGGCTTGGAAGGAACATTTGATCGGGGGGGTACTCCCAAAAATTTTGTATACATAGGCTTGGACTTTTTTGTGGGGTTAAAATTTTAAATTTTGCTATTTNGGGGGGGGGGGGTCAAAAATGTTTGTAATTTTTAGGGGGTCATAATAATATATGGTGGTTTTTTTGGGGCGTTTCAGATTTTGTTGGTATTTTTATGGGGTACACGTGTTTTTTCTGATAAAAAGATTGACCACACATAAAAATGATATGGCTTTTTTGTATGAAATATAGCACCAAGCTTCCATTTCTATTGTTTGATGGACCAACACTAATTTATAGTGTTAGGCAGCTTTGTTACAGTTTCTAGGAATGGTTTGCTTTGACTTGCATAGCATTTGACAGGTGGACCATTGTTAGTTTGGTCAATAAATAAACACATTACAGAGCATAAAAATGAATGAATATATGAATGAAGAATGGGGTATACTTCAATATTTTGGTATTTTTGGGGGAAGTAGTTTTTTTTTCGATGAAACGAGTCAATGTATGAGTAAACTTTGAGAGTACCCCACACCCTTTGGGCATTTTTTTTCTCATGTAATGGTGCCGGTCTATTTTTAATCTTGCTGGTAGCATTCCATGCTAGAGGTCATGCTGTTTATGTTTTTCAGGCTACTCATGTCCTGATAATTTTTCGCCAAATTTCTGTTACTGTTCATTATTTTCGTAATTACTTCCTTTGAAAAATAAAATGCATCGCCGGACCGTAATTTAATACATAATGTTTTTTTTTGTCACGGGGTTCTCTTCTTTACACACCAAGACTTTTGAAAATATGGACTGAGAAACTTTGTCTGGACAACCAGGTATTGAAAATTGCACTGAGAAATATGAATATGTACTGAGTATATTTTATACACACTAAAAATATGCACTAAGAAATTAAAACGTGCACTAATGATCTTATTTCTTTTTGTGTATTTTTGTATTTTTCCAAAGCTAGTTCCAGTCCATTAATTTGTGAAAGGGTATGGCTTGAACTGTACATTTGTTTTTGAAATTTGCATAATATTAACACATAAAATTTGAAACATAATCTGATCATCTACCCTTAATTAAAGGACTCGAAGAAATCCTAGAAATATGTGATGATGCGGGGGACATAGCTTCTATAATTGGTAACTCAAAGAACAGTGATATAGATACACAGAATGAAACATCTGTGTTGAAATGCAGAAATTTAAAATTTGTGATTACTTTTGCAAATTTTCTCATTTAATCATATTTATTTTAGTAAAGGGTCTTTTAAGAATTATTTGATTGGTTGCCCTAGTTTGTGTTAAGATTCTAAATTTTCATTATGAAACAATAAAATATTTTCGTACACTACAATATGTTTTAATCTATATTGCATATTCTATAAGAATTTGAATTCCTGATGTAAATGGAATTGTTAAGTCACAATCGAGATTTATTTAGTAAAAACAATATGCATTCAGGCAAGCAGTTTGACTTCTTACTTTAAAAACACATGTTTATTCATGATCCTTATGGGTATTTAAACATTTCTCAGCTAATCAATGTGTACATGAGAGGGTAGATCTTAAGAAAAACCTGTTTTTAATCCGTGGACGCGTTATATTACTGTATTGCTGAAGCGGCAACTTTTAGGTTGACGTTGGTATATATGACATGTCATTCTTCGATTTTCATTAGGACATCATCTGCATTTTATATAAAAAAAAAATAACTGTGGCAATTTTCGTTGTCGATACATAAATTGCCGTTGCATGGTTACCTATTGATCATAAAGTTATCCGTTGCCTGAAATTCAAGTGATCATAAAGGGCCCGTTGTATTGGATATTTTTCATAGCTTTGAATGAGGCTATTTATATATTCAGAATTGCAAAGCAATGTATTAAACGGGAAAGAAAACCAATATATCGGGCTACAAGCATTGAAACAAACCATTCAACTGTAGTTTCTTCTTTTTATATGGTATAATATATTGTCATCACACAGAGCCCTCGCTTGTTTTGCTTTTGTTAAGCATAATCAAGTGTTGTATCACTAAAACACGTATTCCGTGAAGGACAAAAAGTTGTAAGACATTCCGTAAAAAGAAAATACATTACCACATTACTGTTCTTTTTGTTTATTTCCCTTGAAGAATTTACTCTATCCATGATTTTCCTCCATTCTTTTCAAAAGTGGTCCGTTGCTTGATCTGAAAGTCGCCGTTTCTCCCTAAAGGGTCCGTAACGACTAGCCACAGTGATATTGCAAGTTTTCAAATGAAATCAGTTTTCCACCCAGCACCGAAGTACTGACAACTGGGTTGGTGAATACGAATGTTCATCTCGTATCAGGCCGCCTGATCAATGGTTGATGGACATCAACCAAGGTTTTGGTTTCTCATCAGCAGTCACGAGCTTTTTGAAGTTGCTCCCCAGGCAAATGCATCTTGACGGGCAACCGATTGATCAACTTATTCATTAGTTTGGCACCGTTATCAGCCACGAACTGCAACTTCCTGGCTCCGGAGACGACACAGGCCCCAATCCTCCACCGCCGCCCATTGCTGGTCACTAACCTCGACCAAGCCTTTCGTTTCCATCTTCCATCGACATTTCAAGCAGTACATTGCATTTTTATATTGATAATGGACGTTGAAGACCTAACCAGCGATGAGCCTAGCGCAAGTTATCATAATCTCTTTGTCCTCCAGCAGCGATCCATCCGAGGTCTTATAATCGGGAAACATGACTACAGTAAAGCGATGCTGCCGAATAAAATCCTCTTGTATGACGGATGGCTCGAATACAGTCGACTACGTCTTCGGAAAATCGTTCACCAGCCAATCTATCGAAAGCCTCGTCAGACGCTTGAGAAAAGGTTTTCAAATATGACGATATCAGCCACCCTCTCTTCATCATTCTCATTCTTTGGTCGACGTGATGAAGTCATCGCCCAAGCTAAGCTATATTGAGCCCTTCTTCGAGCAGTTAAGCGACGTACCCGACCTTCGCGAACTCGACCCTCCTTGCAAGCATTCCATGGTCTGCGATGACTTTATGCTGAACAAGCAAAGCGAGTGTGAAGACTTCTACTTGCGCAGTCGCCACAATTAAACCAATTGCCTCGACATCTTCAAAATTACTCCAAGCTCGCACGGAAATCGATCCGGGAGAATCATAATTCACCTTCCTCTTTAAGCAGGATGCAAAGAATCACGATCATCTACCGGGACTTTTGCACCGACCTCACCTCGGTTCAATTCGCGATCGATAACCTATGCGACTGCTGCTGAGCAAAACCTCAAGGTTCATGACCATCGATCTCACGAGCCCAAAGACGCAATCTAGACGAATTTTGCTGAGTGGAAGATACAGAATGGATCACTTGCTGGAAGTTTTTTTTATAATAAACCTAACTTTGATCAGAAGTCCAAAGATGCGCCCCAGTCTCAACGACCACCCCTGAATGTGAACGCTAGTGTGATCGTGTGCTTATTTACGGCATGGATCCAGGAAATATATGTAGTAGATACGGCGCTGCATCAATACTCAGGATTTCAAAGGAAGGTCCTATAATTAACACTCCCACCTCGGTAGTCGGAAGGACCTCCATGCCGCATCAAGACCGTCGGCGACCATAAGTGCACGTACCCATCCAAATACAGCAGTGATAAAAGCAAGAGATACTCGAACCTTTCTGCTCGACGCAAGGCTATCGAGTGATCGATCCATCGCTTAGGAACATCTATCGCTAAGTGGTGATCCATCACTTAGGGGCCACCAATCGCTTATGGTTATTCTACCCATTGCTAAGGGCTGATCAATCCATCGCATAGGGGGCGATGGTGATTTTATGAATAAATGACTTTCATCAAGATCACAGACCCCAAGCAGCTTTTGGCGCTTGCTAGGAACCTGCAGAAGACAAAGCGCAGTATCAAGGCTAACGATATGCAGCGTCGCCTAGAGAAGATCGGTTTTAGCTGAGTATAGTCAATTAGATGATTTGGATATTCTATCCTAATGCATTTTATCCAAAAGAAGGGATATACTGCCGGAATAAATACTCTGTTACATTAGCACCTCAACAACCCTGGAATCACCACTATCATGCTGGGGATGCTGACGTAGCCCGACGACCTCTCTAATTTGCAAGGCCTCAACCAGCTATGACCGATACCGAGGCAGATAACTTTCGATTCGTTGCAAGCCACATGTATATAATCACTAAGCCGGCAGTGACAGATCGTTCTCCTCATCAGTTCCACTCAAGCAAATCTTCGGCTTACAGACAATAGCGATAATATCGTCCAAAGATTCATCCATGAACTCTCCCTGGCGATCGGTTCGGATGCTAATGCGGTACTGCGATCAACAGCCGTCAAATACTCGGCCAAAGTAGTCTTAAGCAGAGTCTCCGATGAAAAGAAGCTGCGACTCTATATGACCATCCAGTCATCCAGAAAAGGATCGATTGTGGATTTCGTATTAGGATAAACCTCGTGAGAAACCTCAATGGATCGGCGTCGCCTTACCTAGGGAAAAGGCGATGACCAGACGCACAATGCCGCCGTTTTCGTCCACTACCGATTGCGGAATATCCATGTGACCTTCAATGCTGACCGCTTACCCGTCGTAGACTTCAATTAAATATTGTTTAAATTAAATAAATTCCTGCTTATCCCAATGTAGATTGCCCGGATATGTGATGAGATTGCCGAATTTCTCAAGAAATTCAATAACATGGAAAGTCTACCGAGTAATGGCGGCATCAATATTCCTTCCGACTTATTCGATCTAGGTCCAATATTTTTCATCAGTCCAGGCCGCAGAAAGAGTTGACCGTGGATACCCGGGTCCGAGCCGACTTCGAGCGCAACGTCCCTACCAACATCCAAAGTCGTCTCCTATCGAATCCTTCAGTTGAATCCGATGGGCAGAAGGGGGGCGTTGTCTTCTGAGGAGGGTTGGATACATGGACACTTCATTTTAGCGGAAAATCGCCACCAATACCGAGTCTAAGCATGAGTTCTCCTTCATTGTCTATGGGGATAATAGCCAGATCTTGACCCTTATCAAACCCACTACAACCTGGAGAAATCTTAAGAGATCATGGAGATGGCCCCATGAATCTGGAGATGAACTACTCCACCCCAATATCCATGTTGGAAGCAATTCCCTCCGCTACTCATCAGACGATAATCACCGGCTCCTGCGGCATCAAATGATGATAATGATATCCAGTGACAACTGTGCCTCAGCCTACACAAATGCATACGGCGATAGATTGTAGATTGTACTTGAAGAGCGAATGTCGTTTCTACGATGGCATTGGACTTATTCTTGGCCAAAATAGTCCCCTTAAGAACATTCTCTTGCTTGGCATGCTCCTATCAGTAAATTGACAATTAGGTAGATGCTAGTTTAATGGTATGCATGGAAAAGGAGCTCTCCGCAGCAAAGATATGAGATTGCCTTGTAGATCTATGTAACAACCGATTGGATACGGTCGTTTCCATTGCGCTGTGTTCTATGGTAGTCTATTGCTGACAAGTAGTACCATGGGACTGTGACTGTTGTGACTGGTGTGGGTGCTTTGGCATCAACCCCAATCGGATCCCTAGCCTGCGTCTGTGCCACCGTTGCTTTGGTCCTGTCCTTTATCTTGCGAAAAGTCGACAACAGGTTATAACATTTTGAGAAGTACCAACCATCGGAGAAATCCTGGGGAGAAATTCTACTCGGGGATCAGGGCGTTTACATACCTGGGTACACATGACAGCAAAACACGACAACGCTAACAAAGTTTAGAAAAATAAGCTGCCCATTTTTTGAATATAATGTGAAGAAAAATAAATTGTTTAGATGCCAACGACTTTCACATACGCCATTAATACGATATGGTTAACACGTTTAGGATAGACTAAATGGTTAACACGTTTAGGATAGACTAAATACATACATTTGGGAATAAAGTCAACAAACAATGAAAGATATGCAGTAAATGGGGGTTATTACAAAATTACCGAGCACAGTTGGGGGTTATAACAAAATTACCGAGCACAGTTGTTAAAATTCCATGAGACAAAGACAAATAAGGTGGAAACGACCGGAAAAAATGTATACCGCAATGTTCCTGACTTGGTACAGACATTTCAAAAGAAATTGTGGGTTAAACCGGTTTTATGGTATGCCAAACCTCCCCTAATATTGCGATAGTGTCCGGTAGCAACTCAAAAACAATTGCTATTGAAAGGTCGTAGACAGTTGAAAGAAATGATCATCCCTGAACTAAGTAAAAAGGATTTTTCGGACCGAAACTTTAAATTTTTCCACAAGGGACTGATATATATTAAAGAACTTTTTAATGATCGTATGAGACGGAATCTTTTTTAACCCTTGATTAATAAGGCGTTCACGGAAAGATAACTATGTCAAATGAGAAAGTATGTATAATTTGTGCTGGCTCTCACGTAACGAATCAATGTAGATCTTGGGGTTTCTGTCGTTTCCTTTATCTCTAGTTTTAGCAGATATATTAATGAGATCCATTTAGCAAAAGATGCGTTATTTATGGAAAGAACATCTTCAATATATGTATTAGTAAACGCACATGAGACAAAAACTCCACAAATACATGGTTGAATCAAGCAACGAAACAAATACTTCATTGTTGTTCTTCATCTTGAAGTCACAATGATGCCTTCAACAATGAGCTTTGCTCATACTTTATAGTAAGTCTAAGACGGCCCCTTAGAATGACGCTACATCTGTGTTTTTTGAACCCATGGATGCTGGATAGTCAACAAACATAAAATTAACTGCATGGCATCACTGTCATCCGTTGCCAAACAAAAGGACTAGTGGCCAAAGCTTGTGAACATATACAACAACTATACAAACACAGGATGCACATCAAGTCGATTGCGAGTAAACGTGGCAGTACAAAATAGTTAGATGTGGGCACCAGGCATGGGGTAATGCTAATATGTGTGGGTAATGCATTGCAATACATTACATATTTTCAAATAATTCAATGTAATGTGCGATGCACCGATTTTTGCATTACATGTAACGGTAATTCAATGGATTACTAGCATAAAATGTATGTAATTCATGCATAACATTGCGTTAATATTTTATGCTGTAAAACATAGAACGATCAAAAACAAAAATGAAACGTAAATAAGACCCATAATAATTTACAGACTTTCATCCATTTTACTGCACGATTTCCATTCAAATAAATCCTATTAAAATTAAAATTTAGTACACATTAAGAATGTGTCATAAATAACAAGATACCGAAGTTACCGTTAATTTAGTCTGCATATGCGCATTTCGACAACGTATGTGTAATCAGTGCAGATCAAACCAAAACATTTGGAAGTCCATTCACCCAAAACTTGTAAAAGCTGATTGAGAATAAATAACTAAAATGATCTAGATAGAAAATCCTAAATTAAGCTAAGGACAGAGCTATGCATGCGGGAGATTCTACTTAGTGTTTAACAAAATTTTGTAAAAATAAATGATGAACAATGTTAAAGATCATATTTATTCAGCAAATAATAAACATGATAAAAAACTGTGTAATATAATATATAGAACATCTAAATAAAACTTTATATTCTTGGTCCACAAGCCTGTTTATTTCATGACAATGCTTTTCCCCTTTTTTCAAAGAGACTGATAATTAGTATTTGTATACTAAAAAAAAAAAAAAAAAAAAAAAAAAAAAAAACTGTCCTTCTATCATTCTATCATACAGAAACGATGTGTTTTGATTCATAAATTCAACCAAGAAAATATTATTACTTGAAGCCATACAAAGGTAAAGAACAAAATCAAATACATTAATTCTTTCACTGGTTTGTATTAATTGGTAAAATATGAAAGGATATGGAGTGAATGTACATGTGACAAAAAGTTTGGACTCTGTTGTAACTTAATTAACAATAGTGTCGAAATGAATGATCAAAAGATTGTTGTCTCCTGTCAAAATTTTCTATATCATTTTAATTACCTGAAACCTGAAATCTTAGATAACATATATATAGATTGGTTTGAAAATTATCAATTATTTGGTTAGAATAAGAGAACTTTTTTGATTAATAAAAGTTCAGATAAATTGAATTTAAGTCTTTAAACTATACATCTTTTCATTTTTAAGGAAAGACAGAGATCTATATATGAGTTGATTTGTTAGTTTTCTATGATAAAATGTCAAAATGTAATGGTAATTCAATGTATTTCTTTGCAAAACTCATGTAATGGTAATAGTAATTCAATGATTTTTTCCCAAGTAATGGTAATTCAATTGTAATTCATTCCATGCCTAGTGGGCACCATATACAGTGGTCAGAACAATATAAAATGAAATAAAATTGAAAGTATGATTTAATGCATCCATCTGAGAAATCTCTTAAGAACAAGAACATCATAACTTAAATATACAGAGAACAAAAATTTCTTGCATTGGGTTTTACGTTTTTACGTTTTTAATGTTACTATACAACAGTTATACTTTTTCAGTAGGTTATTTGATACTATTGCTTTGTGACAAAATAAATTTCAAAATAGGCGGATTAGCTGATCATAATATTCAGAAACATTCACACATTTTTTCTAGAATGATGTTGAATGGCTGAATTCCTCCTTGAAAAGAAAATGTTGAATATGTACAAAATATAATGTCACAGAAAATGGACATTTGATACAACATTATATTTGTTAACTCGTAATAGAATATATGAACATATTAGTCCCAGGTTCTTTTAAACATATATTTTAAAATAAAATGTTTTCAAACGACCGCAGTAAAATACCGAAGGAACAAAGGAGTAGTATTTTCAAAAATCGAAGTCCAAAAACATGGTCAAAGGGAGAACACAGAAAACAATGATGTCAGACAGCTACACAGCACAGAAATACAGCAAAACACAACATTCAAATCATGACACTCATAGTGTGAACTCCCATGAAACAAGGAGTCAATAGGGTCTGTAAGTCTCGTCATGTGACTCACGAGAATCCACGATAAACAGGCAATTCGAAAACGTTTCCCGCAAAAACATGACGTCAGAGGATTGTGACGTTCATATTTTTGTTCAAAACGTCAAATATCTTTGTTTAAAATGTAACTTCCGGGTACAATTTTTGATCCGAGAAGTTCCAAAATTGTACGAGACTTACAGGCACAATAGACTCACTGATGCTGTGGTCATTCTGATTATTAATGGTTCTCTTTATTCATTGCTTAGTGCTATGATATCGGACAAATAAATAACGAAAGTACTTTTTAATAAAATGTAGAACGATTCTATAAGGGGAACTTTTGCGATCACTGACAAAATTATAAATCTCTTGAAGTTAACATTGTTGTTGCATTCATTTCGTTTTGTTCTGTGCTGATGGACCTACCTAGTTTTCATTATGCCTTGTTAATTTTTTGTGGTACAGGCATTTTTTGTGTTTTTTTTCGATTTAGCCCATTGATCTTGCTTCTTCTTTAGGGTATTATTATGTTGTCTATTTCTTATCTGTATTGCCGTTTTTAATCTTTTTCTGCCTTTTCGCTTTGTTATTTGTTTACCGATGTATGTTACTAGTTTGTCCTAAGGGGTTAAATGTTTGGCCTTGTTTTTCTGTCTCAAATTATATTGATGATGTCACCATTTAAGGAAATAATTATTGAATAAATATAGATTACACCACAAGATCCCGTTCATTACCATATTTTATCCACTAGAGATAGTTAAATTTTAAAATTTTAATTGCGAGGCTTGCCGAGCATTTTAAAATTTTTAAATTTAACTATCGAGAGTGGATAAAATATGGTAATAATCGGGATAAAGTGGTGTAATCTTTTTCTCTAATGATAGATGATAAACACCGAGAATTGTATTCCGAATATATTTGGCGGGAAATAACACGGGGCTTTATTCAACATACGTTGAATAAAGAAAGTTTTTCTAATGGGTCAAAACCGGTTTAAACTTGACATATCATTAGAGAAAGGGAATTAACATTTTAGACTTGAAAGTCCGGTTTTCACGAGTTTTTAATATATGTAGCTGAAATGGAACCAGTTGGTCATTTCAGGTACACCTACAGATTATTCCAACGGCTTAATTGAATCTACAACAATGAGCTTCAAATTAGCGAGACGACCACTTCACCCAACTATGCTTCATACTTCGACATATTGTTATACATTGATGAACACACATAGACGTTTGAAATCTAGGCTATATGATCAACTTTACAATTTTGACTTCTGATTTGTAAACTCTCCCTTCCTTTGCAGCAATATGCCTATCTGCCCAGCTTATGGGGCGTATATTTCATCATTGATTCGTTACAATGACTTCGTGAAAAGGGCAAAAGCACTTTCACCGAAACTGCTAAGTCAGGGATATGTTCAGCCTTAATTACTTTCGTCCCTTAAGAAATTCTATGGTCGTAACCACGATATAAAAGATAGATATGACATGCCAGTTTCATAAAAGAGAACGGACATTTTCAGCTATATTAACATCTTTCCGGTTTTGACATAACCGATTTTGATTTTAGCGCTGGCAGTGTGACGGTGCTGTATACAGGGCATAGCATCCTTATCCTTCCGGTGCACCTGGTGTCACTCTTTTTTGAGAGTTCACATTGTTAGTTCTTTAGCTTTGAGCGTTGTATTTGTGGTGTTCATGTGTTTTGTAGGTGTGTAGTGTCTTTCGTCTTAAAGGGAAAGTTCACTCAAAAAATTAAATTTGATATGTTATTCAAACATGTATTTTAATACGTTGTTGCCGTGACCCGTTTTCAGATCTTAAGTGGTTATTCTATAATTTGTGTTTTTGTATCAAAATTTTAACAAGCAGGGGGCTGCCATATTGACTTCTTCCGGTACCTTATACAAGGCTTCCGGTACCATATATAATATGATTTGATTGGTCAATACTCGATATCCATATACCATATAGGAAAAATAAACTACAATGTACGCTATCAATTTACGTCGATCAAAACATGAACATGAAGTTAGGGAAAAAAATATTTATTGTCCGAATTTCGAGTTTCTATTAGTAATAAATAGAAAATGTTAAA
>MJUU01020788.1:7328-25751 GCA_002080025.1 Modiolus philippinarum
AATGACATATCTGCCGACATATCCTCCAGATGACGGCTTGCCTAAAATGTTCTGTGTTGGATTGTGTTTCCCTGATTTAGTCGAATGTTATACGGATTTTCCTTACTGGTCTCTTCCTTTGATCGTTTCGGACTTTTATTGTCACTTTCATTTGACATATATTACGACTAAACAGTGATGGTTTGACACATTTGAAATACAGAAAATCCTCAGTCAACAAATGGCTGTAAAATACCAATTCATGATGTTATTCATACAACATTGACATATATAACACACATTATTCGTGTTCTGGTTATTTTTATGCGAACATAGACAAAACATTGACAATTTTAGGGAAAATTTGTTGGGGTAGGGGTAATATTTTCGGTATTCAGAGTCACATTAAACACTCCTTGGTTTTGTAAACAATGTTTTAAGACAACTAATGAATCGCTCAGATCAATTAGATGGCAAATCTGCAGATATATCCTCCGGATTTGACATATTTAACGATTTAACAGTAGACTTTGGATAAATCTGAAATGTTGAAAATTCCCTTTTTTCATTAATTTTGGGATAAATATTGAGTTAAAGTAAACAAATGGCTGCTAAAATAGTAAATCATAAAGTAATTTATGCAACATTGTCATATACAACACACATTTTGCGTGTTCTGGTCATTTTTATGCGAACATAGAGAAAAAATTGACAATTTTAGGGAAAATTTGTTGGGGTAGGGGTAAGATTTTCGGTATTCAGAGTCACATTAAACACTTCTTGTTTTTCTAGGCAATTTTTTTTGACAACTTATATATCCCTAAGAACAATTAATTGGCATATCTGCAAATATATCCTCCAGATTTTGAATGTATAACGATTTAACAGTGAACTTTGGATAAATCTGAAATGTAGAAAATGCCCATTTTTCATAAATTTCGGGCAAGATATTGCGTTTAAGTCAACAAATGGAAGTTAAAATACGAAATCACAATATAATTCATGCAACCTTGTCATACACAACACACAATTTGCGTGTTCTGGTAATTTTTATGCGAACATAGACAAAAAAATGACATTTTAGAGTAAATTTGTTGGGGTAGGGGTAAGTTTTATGGATGTAGGAAGTTTATAATACTTCAAAACTGCCATAATTTGTAACAGTTGTAAAGAAGACATTATGTACTTCCATTTTATTCCATCTTTTCATGAATTTGAACCACTCATAGATAAGATGAGACAAAAAAGGGACAAAATTTTGTCGAAAACGAAAATATTCAAAGATGCGTTTTATTTGTCTATTTAAAAGTGATAGTTTGGTCATTCAAAACATATTTCCATCATGTTAACATGCTTAATTTTTAAGAAAGGACATTAAAAGACTAAAAACAATTCAAAGAATTATGAAATGAAAAACATACTGGTTTCTAAGGACCGTTGAACTTACACGATTTCGAGAAAAATCTTAAAATTTATGTAAACATTTCGAAGGGGTAGGGGTAAGATTTTTCAATTTTTATAACGTATTAGGTATAGAAATGGTACTTATGTGGAATATTTGTAAAGCTTATACCATAGGCTATCATTCTGTTCCATTTTTTTCATAACTGAGAGGCACCAATCAACAATTTGAAGCAATTGAAAGAAAACTTTGATGAAAAACGGAATTTTCCAAAATTTCGTTGCATGTGTCTTAAAAGGGGCCTATTCCAATATTGCGTGCAGGTTATGCTCATGTTAACATGTTTAATTTTGAAGAGGGGATATAGAAGGACTGAAAAATATGGGTTTGGATCATAAGTGTGGGTGGGGAGGGGTGCAAGGGGGGTTATTCCAGCCCATGGACTATATACGTTGTTTTCTATTCAAACACTATAAAAGATAGGGGTCAAGTGTAAATTGATAAAATGTTTACCATATCAACAGGCCTGAAATTTTGTGCCATATTCAAAAAACCCATGTAGCAGTTCTTGCCTTTTTTCATCAATTGTTTACATTTTTACATATTTCATCTGCCATTTCGAAAACTATAAAAGATAGAGCTTAAGAGTGATATGATAAAATGTATCTTATGTCAAGATCTAGCTATCCTGCAATTTTGAGTCAAATTCGCCATAATTTTGCAACTTTGTCAATGGGAACGTAACTTGACCGCAATGGTCCTTTGGTGCTCCTCTTTTAAATTTTGTCTATAACAGTCAGATGGTGTACAGGTGAGCGATACAGGCTCAGGTGAGCCTCTGGTTAGTTCACCTCCCCTAGCGTCGGTGTCGACGTCTACGTCAGCGTCCAGTTGGGAAGAATGCTTAAAGTCCATACCTGCTTACTGACATGCCCCACATCAACTATATTGGTATGTATGATGCACCGAGTGATGACAACTGGAATGCATGCTTCGGATGCTGGCTCTGACCTACATTTTACACATGAACGACTCGGTTAGGAAGAATGGTTAAAGTCCATTTCTGCTTACTGACATGCCCAACATCAACTATATTGGTATGTTTGATGCACCTATAGTGATGACAACTGGAATGCATGCTTCGGATGCTGGCTCTGACCTACATTTAACACATGAACGACTCGGTTAGGAAGAATGGTTTAAGTCCATGCCCACTTACTGACATGCCCCACATGAACTATATTGGTATGTATGATGCACCTAGTGATGACAACTGGAATGCGTGCTTCGGATGCTGGCTCTGAACTAAATTTTACACATGGACGACTCGGTTAGGAAGAATGGTTTAAGTCCATGCCCACTAACTGACATGCCCCACATCAATTTTTTTGGTATGTATGAAGCACCTAGTGATGACAACTTGAATGCATGCTTCGGATGCTGGCTCTGACCTACATTTTACACATGAATGACTTGGTTAGGAAGAATGGTTAAAGTCCATTCCTGCTTACTGACATGCCCAACATCAACTATATTGGTATGTTTGATGCACTTGTAGTGATGACAACTGGAATGCATGCTTCAGATGCTGGCTCTGAACTACATTTTACACATGAACGACTTGGTTAGAAAGAATGGTTAAAGTCTATACCCACTTACTAGCATGCCCCACATCAATTATATTGTTATATATAATGCACCTAGTGATCACAACTGGAATGCATGCTTTGGATGCTGGCTCCGACCTACATTCTACACATGAACGACTCAGTTAGGGCGAATGGTTATAGTCCATTCCTGCTTACTGACATGCCCTACATCAACATATATTGGTATGTGTAATGCACCTAGTGATACCATAATATTTTTAAAACTAACTCTGTACATATAACTTTGCAATAAAAATCGGACAATGCAGTGTATCGAGGTGAGCTTAGCAGGCGGTGGCAGCTTACTATGTTTTTTTCGCAAAACAAATTTCAAAAATGTTTTTTTTTTCTTGTCAGATTTCTATGCTGTTTTTACTCACTTGGCCTATGTGAGCTATTGCCATCACTTTGCGTCCATGATCTGTTGCCCGTCTGTCGTCTGTCTGCAATTTAAAAATTCTCCTCTGAAACCCAACTGACCAAATGTAACCAAACCTGGTATGGATCATCACCAGGTTGTGGCTTCTCAAAATTGTATCCGATAAGTCTGCTGGGCGAAAAACATTGTCACTGTTGCTAAAAATAGAACATTTTGGCCAAAAAGTCGAAAACCATTATAGATAAAAAAAATCTGGCAAGATAAAATTTTTGTGAATGACAAGATCTACCAGCTCTGAAATTTTGAACCAGATCTAGAGACCCATGTAGGAGTTATTGACCTTTTTTCAGCGAATTTTCAGAATTTTCCCATATTTCATCTGTTATTTTGAAAATTATAAAAGATAAATGGCAAGTATGAATTTATGAAATGTTAAGCATGGAAAACCAATTCCAAAAATAGGTAGAAAGAAGTACTCATTACCAAAAGTATATCGAAATAAGAGGCCAAATCCAGAACTAAGGACATCTACCGGATGCTTTACACAGAAATGAAGCCTAGTATTTTAAATGGTTAGAATTTTGATAAAAACAGTAAATTTGTATAAAACGCAAGATAACATCCCCATATCAGACAAGTCTGACGACTGTGCTAGTGAATACCCTCGGGGACCTCTGGTCTACAGCAGTGGCATCAACCCAGTGGTTTGAAAATACAAAAATACCAAAGTTGCAAAATAAACTGTACATTTTGAATATGCTGTACACGTGTTTCATCCTTTCTTCAAATTTTGAAGGAAATCCTGAAGCATATGTAGGATTTTTTGCCCTTTTCATCATTTTTTTCAATTTTTACATGTTTTGTCTTCTATTTTGAAAACTATAAAAGATGGAGGTGAAGTGTAAATTGATTAAATGTTTGCCATGTCAAGATCTACCTACCCTGCAATTTTGAAGGAAATCCTTGAAACCTAAAGAGGTCTCTTTTCACTGTTTGTTCATCAAAATTTCACAATTTTTACATGTTCCATCTTGTGACTATAGCTGATAGAGCTCAAGTGTAAATTGATAAAATGGTTGCCATGATGAGATCTACCATCCTTTCATATTCAAAAACTCATGTAGGAGTACTTGCCCTTTTGCATCATTTTTAGCTCACCTGACTATGTCAGGGTGAGCATTTGCCATCACATTGCGTCCGTCGTCCGTCTTTACCTCACTTTCAAAAATCTTCTCCTCTGAAACCACTGGACCAAATTGTTTCAAACTTTAAATGAATCATCAGTAGGGTATCTTGTTTCAAATTTGTTATTATACCCCCCCTAAACAAAGTTTAGGGGTATAAAGGAATCACCCTGTCTGTCTGTCCGTCCGTCCGTCTGTCCTCTTTCCTTGTAAGCGCAACTCCTCTTGAACCGCTAGAAGGATTTTGTTGAAACTTAAAATAAAGGAAGGATATCCCCCATGGAAAATATAGGCATGCCACCAGAATACCAATGGAAAACCAATTGTAAACCAGTGGCACTTCAAAGGAATTTCTAGTTTATTTCCAGTGTTTTCCCGTGGTAAACCACCAGTAAAAATTGTCAGGTATTCCAGTGGAATCTGTTGGATTTCCATTGGAATTCCTGTGGCATTGGCAGTGTGATACCATTGGCATTCTGCTGGAATGTGAATGGATAACCATTGGAATGTCAGTGGCACTTCAAAGGAAATTCCAGTGTTGACCAGTGGTAATCCACCAGTAAAAATTGTCAGGTATTGCAGTGGAATCTGGTGGACTCAATTGGCATTCCTCTGGCAATAGCACTGCAATTCAGCTGACGTTCTTTTGAATTTCCGTAAAGTTTATGTTAATGATGCAATGGTTTAAGGGCTATGCCATGCAGTGTTTACTCTGTAAAGATATATAGTATTGCCTTTGTATCAGAGTATTGCAAATTAAAACAATCGATGTTTCAAATGTTTTGTAAATGTAAAAAAATGAAGATAAATTATAAAAATATTATTTAATTTAAACATCATAAACATGTTAAATATTTGAACTAAATTATGTATAAAAAAATTCCAATAGTCAATTTTATGTGTAGTTCTGAATACACATGGAATATGGTATGTCCTTTTCAGAATTATAAAATTACTCTCATTATTCCAATACAATTTAATTTTCTTATGATATAAACCACTTTATATACTCTGACAATTAACTGATAAATCTCATTCCAGCAAATATTCCCAGTACAAAAGTATAGTGCATATGGATGATATGCTGTCCATTGGATTTACTGTTATAGTATGAACATACATGTAATATTCCACATCTCACAACTTTTGAGTCTTGTGCAATTTACTTTAAATGCAACTTGCAGAAATCCGGGACAGTGTACTACATGGTTCTATATCTGACATGTACTAAGTCAGCA
Source organism: Modiolus philippinarum (assembly GCA_002080025.1). NCBI lineage: Eukaryota > Metazoa > Mollusca > Bivalvia > Mytilida > Modiolidae > Modiolus > Modiolus philippinarum. The sequence continues at coordinate 13,160 of MJUU01020788.1, forward strand.
TTTTATCCATTTGTTTGCAAGCATATATAACATATTAGATTGTAATAGTCATATTCAGGGATGAGGAACTGTTCATCTTTTGGTGGGATGTATGTATTTCTCCAACAATGGAAAATGAACTTTATCCTAAGGTCGAAGTTTTCCCCAAGTCACCCATGATTCATTTTGTTTATACTCAATGCAACTTGCTGCTTACTACACTCCTTGGAGGACAATTTCCTGAAAAATAGTTAAAAACCAGTCTAAGATTGAGCATCAAATTATAAATTAGGAAGAATTGCATTCTAAAAAGTATAAAAAAGGGTCTTATATATATATTGAACAGAAAGAGCCATGTTTTAGGACTTCTAAACTCAATTTAAATTTTGAAATTTAGAGTGGTGCTGATGCATGTGAACAGTATAAACATTATTAAAGCATCTTAACTTTCAGTGCTTAATATACACAATAAGAAATCACAAAAGTCATCATTACAATTACCCCCCCTTTTTAGCTCACCTGGCCTAAAAGGCCATGTGAGCTATTGCCATCACTTTGCGTCCATCGGCCGTCCGTGGGTCCGTCCGTCGTCCGTCCGTCGGTCCGTCCGTCGTCCGTCAACAATTTCAAAAATCTTCTCCTCTGAAACCACTGGGCCAAATGTAATCAAACTTGGAATGGATCATCACCAGGGTATGGCTTCTCAAAATTGTATCCGAGAAGTCTGCCCGTTGAAAAACATGGCCGTCGTTGCTAAAAATAGAACATAGGGGTAAATTGCAGTTTTTGGCCAAAAACTCGAAAACCATTACAGATATCAAAAATCTGGCCGGGATAAAATTGTTTAGAATGACGAGATCTACCCACCCTTAAATTTTGAGCAAAATCCGAAAACCCATGTAGGAGTTATTGACATTTTTTCGTCAAATTTTCAAAATTTTCATATATTTCATCTGTTAATTTGAAAACTATTAAAGATAAAAGTCAAGTATGAAATGATAAAATGTTTGCCATGTCAAGATCTACTTACCCGCAAATTTTGAAGAAAATCCTGAATCCTATATAGGAATTCTTGCCCCTTTTTCATTAAAATTTTTCAATTTTTACGTTTTTCGTCTTCTTGTTTGAAAACTATAAGAGATAGAGGTTAAGTGTAAAATGATAAAATGTTTGTCATGTCAAGATCTACCTGCCCTCTAATTTTGAGGAACTCCTGAATCGTATGTAGGTGTTCTTGTCCTTTTTCACCAAAATCTTTCAATATTTAAGTTTTTATGCAAAAAAATTTTTGAGGTCGTATATTGGTATGATACTGGCGGCGTCGTCGTCGGCGTCGTGGGCGTCTGTAGACTCTTCGTTTCTGTGCGATAACTTCAGTTCTAGTTGATCAATCCTTATGAAATTTTAACATATGTTGCTTGTCACAAAAGGAAGGTTGGGATTGGTTTTGGGTATTGTGGCCCCGCCCGTTTTTTTAAAAAGGGCCAAAAAGGGCCAATTTAGGTGTTTTCATATATTGGGCTGTAGAATATTTATTATTTATCAGATTTTGATGGGGTTTCTTTCAGTGTGATCCTAAGGAAATTTGGATTCGGAAGTGTGTCAACGGATTTCATGTCACATGTACCGTTAATGAGATAAATAGGTTCCAAAAGGGGGAAATCTCAAAAATCTATTTTTTTTCATTTTTTGTCCGATTTTGATGTAGTTTTTTCATTATGAAAAATTAATATGGCGCTCAACTTTTATATTTTTGGTAACCTGTTTCCTTTCCGAGCTATGAGGGCCGAGCGGGGCCAAAATTGCAAATTTGCTGATTACCTGAAATTTTAATTTTTCATCGGATTTCGATGGGATTTTTTTCTTTGAATTCCTCTTGATATAAGCTTTCAGATGTATGTCAACGGATTTTGCGTTGCTCTTACCGTATCCGAGCTACAAGGGGTCAAAGGGGCCAAAATTGCAAATTTTCGAAATATGTGAAATCTTTATTTTTCATCGGATTTTGATGGGATTTTTTTCTTTGAATTCCTCTTGATATAAGCTTTCAGTAGTATGTCAACAGATATTGCGTAGCTCTTACCTTTTCTGAGCTACAAGGGGTCAAAGGGGTCTAAATTGCAATTTTTCGAAATATGTGAAATCTATATTTTTCATCGGATTTCAATAGGATTTTTTTTCTGTGGATTCCTCTTGATTCAAGCTGTCAGTAATATGGCAGCGGATTTTGCGTAGCTCTTACTGTTTTCGAGCTACAAGGGGTCAAAGGGTCCAAAATTGTAATTTTCGAAATATTTGAAATCCTTATTATTCATTGGATTTTGATCAGATTTTTTTTTCTTTGGATCTTCTTGATATAAGCTTTCAGTAGTAAGTCAACAAATTTTGCATAGCTTTTCCCGTTTCTGAGCTAAAGGGGCCAAAGGGGCCAAAATTGCAACTGATTCAAGCTCTTTATTGTGTCCATTTATTTACTATTCCTCATTCATTTGAATTGCACTCATGTTCAAATTTCAGTATCCGACATGCTGCGCTCGGCGTAGCCCTTTCTTCGTCTTCTAGTTTGAAAATTATAAGAGAATTATAAGAGATAGAGGTCAAGTGGAAATTGATAAAATGTTTGCCATGTCTAGATCTACCTACCCTGCAAATTTGAAGGAGGTCCTGAAACCCATGTAGAAGTTCTTGCTATTTTTTCATCAACTTTTTTTTTCAATTTTTGCATTTTTCGTCTTCTATTTCGAAAACTATAAAATAAAGATAGAGGTCTAGTGTAAATTGATGAATTGTTTGCTATGCGAAGATCTACCTACCTATTCTAACTTAGCCACTATAGACAAGGTGAGCGATTACAGGCTCAGGTGAGCCTCTGGTTCTATGATCTCTCCTCAGATTGAAAATTAAATAAAAAAATATTTATTTGACATAAGTGTTGTAAATAGTCTTTCTAAATGAATATAATACTAAAAGAAGTTGCTTAACAAGTCTACATACCATATGATCAGATGTCAAATCCTGAAAACCATTTCTTTTGTTCACCTGAAGCATGTTCAAAATGTCAACATCCTAAATGGTCATGGCATGCTCACAAAATTTTTTGACTTCCTGTTAATTTGGCGGGAAAATTCAAATGATAACTTTATACACCGCAAAATAAAATTTCCTGAGTTACATGAAATATGACAATATGATACATAAAATTTATTTTTTTCCAGTTAAATAAAGTCCATGATACATTTTAAAGTGATTTAATTGCATAATTGTGCAATAAAAATTATAAAACATTAAGCTGGTGGTATTCCAGCAGTTTTTTCATCAAGTGAACTGCCAGTGGTATACCATTGGTATTTATTTCCCACTTGTAAAGTTGGTGATATACCAATGGTATACCACTGGTACTATTTTCCGCTGGTATAGCTTGGTCAAAATACCGGTACAATACCAGTGACATTCATCATGCTAGTGATCTGCCAGTGGTATACCAATGGCTTACCACTGGACTTCAAGTTTCCAGTGGTATACAACTAGATTCCATTGGCAATCCACTGGAATTCCATATGTATTTTCCATGGGGATCATATGCAGATGTGCATGAAGAAATATGGTTACTGTCCAAAACTGGAAAGGGGAGATAATTTGAGTTTTGTTGAAAAAGGGGGTGAAAGCTCGTAAGCACACTCCTCTGAAACCGCTTGAAGGATTTTGTTGAAACTTTAAACAAAGGAAGGACACCATATGCAGATGTGAATGAAGAAATATAGTTGCTGTCAAAAACTGGAAAGAGGAGATAATTTGAGTTTTGTCGAAAAAAGGGGGGAAGCTCGTAAGCGCAACTCCTCTGAAACCACTTGAAGGATTTTGTTGAAACTTTACACAAAGGAAGGACAGCATATGCAGATGTGCATGGTGAAATATAGTTGCCATCCAAAAGTGGAAAGTGGAGACAATTCGAGTTATGTTGAAAAAAAGGTGGGGGGGGGGGGGGTTGAAAGCTTGTAAGNGGGGGGGGGGGGTGTTGAAAGCTTGTAAGCGCAACTTCTCTCAAACTTTCTGAAGGATTTTGTTGAAACTGTACAAAAAGGAAGCACAATGTACATCATATACGGATGTACATGGTGAAATATAATGAGTTTCCGACCCCATCAAGAGGAGATTATATTCGACTTTGATTTTATCGTCAAAGAGGGAGCGGGGGGTATCCATTAGTGGCCCATCAGGCCACAGTACCTCTAGTTTTTATTGTTGCAGGTTAAAAATTATGATGCAAATCCAAAAAGCCAGATGTTGACTTCAAGATGAAGAACGACAATAAAAGCGTCGTTCAGTTGTTGGTTTTCACCATGTATTAATTGAGACGTTGTCTCCTGTACATTTACTCCATATCCCTTTGTTTATTATGTAGGAGTAATTACTCTTTTTTCATCAAATTTTCAAAATTTTCATATATACTTCATCTTCAATTTTGAAAACTAGAAAAGATAGCGGTCAAGTGTAAATTGATAAAATGTTTGCCATGCCAAGATTTAACTACCCTACAATTTTGAAGGAAATCTTGAAATCCATGTAGGAGTTTTTGCCCTTTGTTCAACAAAGTTTTTCAATTTTTATACCCCTGCGAAGAAAAGTCACAGGGCATATTGTTTTACCCCTGTCCGTGTGTCCGTTCGTTCGTCTGTTCGTATGTCCGTCCGTACGAAATTCTTGTAAGCGCAACTCCTCCTACATCTTTCAGTGGAATACAACGGAACTTTGTGTAATGCAAGTAGACCACCTATAGATGTGCATGAAGTAATAAAATTCCGGTCAGGTATATTTAAGGGGAGATAATTCAACTTGCATATTTACCATATAGGTACATAGAGGCAACCTCATAAGCGCAACTCCTCCTACATCTTTCAGTGGAATTCAAAAACTTTGTGTAATGCAAGTAGACCACCTATAGATGTGCATGAAGTAATATAATTCCCGTCCGACATATTTAAGGGGAGATGATTTTACTTACATTATTTACCATATAGGTACCTAGAGGCAACCTCGTAAGCGCAACTCCTCCTACATCTTTCAGTGGAATTCAACGAAACTTTGTGTAATGAAAGTAGACCACCTATAGATGTGCATGAAGTAATATAATTCCCGTCCGAGATGATTTACTAACATTATTTACCATATAGGTACCTAGAGGCAACCTGGTAAGCACAACTCCTCCTACATCTTTCAGTGGAATTCAACGAAACTTTGTGTAATGCAAGTAGACCACCTATAGATGTGCATAAAGTAATATTATTCCGGTCCGACATATTTAAGGGGAGATAATTCAACTTACATTATTTACCATATAGGTACATAGAGGCAACCTCGTAAGCGCAACTCCTCCTACATCTTTCAGTGGAATTCAACGAAACTTTGTGTAATGCAAGTAGACCACCTATAGATGTGCATGAAGTGATATAATCCCGTTCAGACATATACACGGGGAGATAATTCAACTTAACAGTATTCATCATATGATTATATAGTGATAATATTTTAAGCGGGGGCATCATAAGTTTCTCATAGCAGATCATTACTTATATAACACACCCATATAATTGGCTGCATCGGGGGCATGAGATGACTCTAGTTTCATACTTTATTTCCTATTTCCAAAACTATAAAAGATAGATGTCAAGTGTAAATTGATAAAATGATAACCATGTCAAGATCTACCTTTCCTTCAATTTTGAAGTCAATACTGAAACCCATGTAGGAGTTTTTGCCCTTTATCAAAATTTTTCATTTTTTTCATACTTCGTTTTCTATTTTGAAAACTATAAAAGATAGAGGTCAAGTGTATATTGATAAAATGTTAACCATGTCAAGATCTACCTTCCCTTTAATTTTGAAGTCAATACTGAAACCCATGTAGGAGTTTTTGCCCTTTTTATCAAAATTTTTCATTTTTTTCATACATCGTTTTCTATAAAGGATAGATGTCAAGTGTACATTGATAAAAAGTTAACCATGTCAAGATCTACCTACCCTTTAATTTGAAGTAAATCCTGAAACCAATGTAGGAGTTTATCAAAATTTTTCATCTTTTTTTCATACTTTGCTTTATATTTTGAAAACTATAAAAGATAGAGGTCAAGTGTAAATTGATAAAATGTTTACCATGTCAAGATCTATCTACCCTGCAATTTTGAAGTAAATCGGGAAATCAATGTAGGAGTTTTTGGCCTTTGTTCATTTTTCATTTTTTACATACTTTGTCTTCTTTTTCGAAAACTATAAAAGATAAAGCTCAAGTCTAAATTGATAAAATGTTTGCTATGTCAAGATCTACCTACCCTACAATTTTGAAGTCAATCCTGAAACCCATGTAGGAGTTTTTGCCCTTTATCAAAATTTTTCATTTTTTTCATACTTTGTTTTCTATTTTGAAAACTATAAAAGATAGAGGTCAAGTGTATATTGATAAAATGTTAACCATGTCAAGATCTACCTTCCCTTTAATTTTGAAGTCAATACTGAAACCCATGTAGGAGTTCTTGCCCTTTTTTATCAAAATTTTTCATTTTTTTTCATACTTCGTTTTCTATAAAGGATAGATGTCAAGTGTACATTGATAAAATGTTAACCATGTCAAGATCTACCTACCCTTTAATTTTGAAGTAAGTCCTGAAACCCATGTAAGAGTTTATCAAAATTTTTCATCTTTTTTCATACTTTGCTTTATATTTTGAAAACTATAGAGATAGAGGTCAAGTGTAAATTGATAAAATGTTTACCGTGTCAAGATCTATCTACCCTGCAATTTTGAAGTAAATCCTGAAACCCATGTAGGAGTTTTTGCCCTTTCTTTATCAAAATTTTTCATTTTTTTCATACTTTGTTTTCTGTTTTGAAAACTATTAAAGATAGAGGTCAAGTGTAAAATATTAAAATGTTAATCATATCAAGATCTATCTACCCTGCAATTTTGAAGTAAATCCTGAAATCCATGTAGGAGTTCATTAAAATTTTTCATTTTTTACATATTTTGTCTTCAAACTTTGTTTAAACAGTCTGATTGTATACAGATGAGCCATACAGGCTCAGATAAGCCTCAGATATATCCGTCAAGGGTGAAGAGTAGAGAATCAGATCGTAACCCTTGGCTAGCGAAGATGTTACACGCCATATGCGAGAGCTGATGGGATATAGCTACTCAAAAAAGGAAAGTTGACCATTTGGAAATTGAAGCTGTCACATTTATCAATGAGCTTGGTAGTTAGTTTGCCTCTGGAGTCTATTTGGAGATGTAGATCTAAATAGCAAGCTGATTTTGGCATATCTGTAGTATCGTTTATCTCCAGTTAATTAGGGTATATGATGTTGACGATATCAGAAAATCGAGAATTGTTCAATGAAAGAACATCATTTATATAACGTAGGCTGAAGTTAAAGGATCTAGCGAGTCTTTTTCTTTTTTAAGCCCATCAAGGAATTCTGCTTTGTAAGAATACAAAAAGAGGTCAGCGAGGAGAGGAGCATAATAAGTACCCCTTGAAATGCCGACAGTTTGTTGAAACATGAAAACGCATTTTGACTATCTTAGCTGAAACCAATTTGGACAATTTGTTCTGTAAAAAATGGCAACCAGGACTGAACATAGTTTAACATTGAACCCTATGATGGGAAAAAGACAATTTGACTATCCTTTTTGAAACTACTGAAGCTATTTAAACTAATTTCTACAGGAATGATGTATTGAAGGACCTTTACTAAGATTGCCCAAATTGTATTTGATCCACCAAAAGTCATGGCAACTAGGGTCAAACATAGTTTATTATTGAAACCTTAGCATTTTAACTAGGTGGGAGATTCAGGCTCAGCTACTGCATTAGTCTCTGGTATTGTTTCTTCTTAACATAATGTTAAAGCTTTCAGCACTATGAATATGTCAACAGATTTTGCATAAATTATCTCTTTCCAGATATTATCTATAAACAGGCAAAGGTGGTGAAATACTTATATAAAATACATCAAAATTTGATAGGATTTGTTCTTGTTTTTATCCAGGCTTGTTTTGTTACAACATTATTTACGACATGCTGTATATATTATGTGCTCTTTGCACAGCCATTTACATGTCAAATAAAGAATTATGTTTTGTTTTAGGTGAAAAGAGATTTCATGCAATTTGAAGATTCAACTGACAAATTAACAAGGTCCAAAAAGAAACAAGAAAGAGTGGTCATAAACCATATAGAAAGTTACTTGCATGGACAGGTCGGTGGTGAATTGCTTCTTCATTTTCCGTTATCAACGTACCCAGGTCTTCTTGGGATTATTATTCAGAAAACAAATGTAAGTTTTAATTGTTAACAGTGTCATCAGCACATTTTTGTTCACTTAGTTTTCATGATTAGATGTAGAATTTTGTACATGTAACATCTGCTTAAATAAGGGTGACCCTATATGCATATTAAACAAAGTGGAATCAGTAAACATTTATTTGCCGTCATATTATAGTATGACCCTTGTACACTCGGTCTATACCCCGGTGTCAGCATCATCAATGCACATGAAGTAATTGTTTAATAACGGTGCATTTCATTCTGATAAATATTTTGATAGCACTCACTATCGTTTGTTTTGTGTTTGTCAAATGCTAAGCAATTAAATTGAAATGTAGCGTTTACTGACCTACAATATGACCTCTATGATAATAATTAAGGCTCCCAAACAAAGTTTGTGGAGACTTATAGTTTTTGCTCCGTTTCTTATTATGTCGACCCAGACGTAGTCGGGACGACATTTTGTTATTGTTCCGATTCTTTGTTATTATTCTTTCTTTCTTTCTTTCATTCTTCCACCAATTTTGTCCGGCTTAATTCTCAGAGATGCCTAAACAGAATTTAATGATATTTGGCACAAAGTTGAATCACCAGAAGCAGATCTGCAAACACAAATTATTTTTTTCCGCCATTACCAAAATTGCTCGCAATTGCAGGAACCTCTAGTTATTAAGTCGACCAAACGATAGTTTGTCGACTTATTGTTTTTGCACCGTTTCTTATTAAGTCGATCAAACGTAGTTTGAGGAGACTTATTGTTTTTATTATTAAGTCTCCCAAACGAAGTGGGAGACTTATTGTTTTTATTCCAGTATTATTATTTCTTCTTCGCCACAAGTTTTGTCCGTAACGTTTCTTAGAGATGGATGGCCCAAACTGGATGAAACTTCACATGATAATAAAAGACCATAGGAAGAATTGCAGAAATGTGTTAAAATTTTCAAAATGGCCAGTGTTGCCATGGAAACACAAAAAAAGGCGGAAAAATTAAAAGTACTCAGAATTGGATGAAATTTTACAGGACGGATGCCTAGCATGTATGAAAATGATTTATGGCCAAAAATTTTCAAAATGGCTGCCATTGCCATGGAAACTGAAAAAAGGCGGAAAAATTAAAAGTGCTCAGAATTGGATGAAATTTTGCAGGGAAGATGCCTAGCATGTGTAGAGACTAAAAATAGCCTTCTTTACTATCCATGGGAGGTTTGGGAGACTTGTGTGTTTCGGGAAACACAGGAAACCCTAGTTATGTCGACCCATACGTAGTCGGGACGACATATTGTTATTGTTCCGTTTCTTGGTTATTATGTCGCCCCAGACGTAGTCGGGACGACATATTGTTTTTACTCTGTTTCTTATTAAGTCACCCAAACAAAGTTTGGTGACTTATTGTTTTTACTCTGTTTCTTATTATTTTTCTCTATTATTATTCCTCAATTTCACGACCTTTGTCCGCACGTTTTCTCAGAGACGGATGGTCCAAACATGATGAAACTTGGCACCCTAGTAGATACCAACCCCAAGATGTGCAAAAAGGTCTTAGAATTTCCAAAGTGACCACCGTCATTGGTCACTTTGAACTTTGACCTCAAATCTTTTCATTTGAATAACTCGAAAACCGTAAAGGATAGCTGATTATTTGTATGACAAAAATGTTTGTTAGGTAATGGCGGACATTTGTTACATTTGGACCGAACCTCTATGGTCAACCGTTCATGAGTTATGCCCCTTGAAAATTTTGTCGTATTTTTAAGTATGATTTTCTCGAAAACAGTAAGAGATAGGAACCTTGAACTTTGATCCTATTTCTTGTTTTTGTAATAAGTCTTAAACCATAGCAGATAGCTGATTAACTGTAATGGCAAAAAAGATCATCATTTGTTACATTGGTCCAAAATTATTAGATCATTTCTTGCTATTTAATTAAACGAATGAAAATAACTTTATTATTTATTATTTGTGTTATTTTTTAGAAGTTTGACATTGATAACCTTAACGTCAACTGCAATTAGAACTTTATTAGTGGTGTACGTGATGACAGGTATATACATATATTTAAATAATTGGGGAAATATAAACCATCTGTTAAGATTATAAAACATTTTTACCTAAAACAACTAGTGTGACGCATCTGGAAAAAATTTATCAACTTTAGATTTGACAGTTTAATTACTGGTAGTCACACAGCTAAATAATTGATACTGATAAAACTTTATGTAACCAAAAACACGTCACATCATAATTGATTATATATCATCATGTAACATTTAAGATAGAAATGATTATATATTATGAAACAGGATATGAAGTTTTAACCTTGAATCAAAGCACTACTAGCACTGTTCGACGAAAACATAATGAGTTGAAGACACAAATTCTTACATGATAAATAAAAAAAAACAATTATTTCAGAACACATTATTAATCATTGGTGAAAATTAACAACAAAACATTTTTATTATTATTATTCCTCAATGGATTTTACAAACTTTGTCTCAGAGATAGGTAGTCATAATGACACAATTTCTGACGCAATCCAAGTTAATTTTGACCAGTGAATCAAAGCACTAATCGCGCTGATAGACGAAAACATAATGAGTTTAAAAAACTAATTCTGACGTGAGGAATAAAAAAATATTGCAGAACAACTTATTACAATCATTGGTGGTACATATACAACACAGAATTTTTTCAAAGAGCAATTGAGTATGGCATCTGGTTTGGGTGACTTGTGTTTGCATGCAAACATATCATCACTCGTTATTATTATTATTATTCCTCAATGGATTTTTCAAACTTTGTCAAAACATTATCTCAGAGATGGGTATTCCAAACTTAATGAAAAATGGCACCAATGTAGACAACCAGCCCAAGATGTGCAAGAAGGTCTTTGAATTTCGAAAATGACCACGGTCATTGGTCACTTTGAACTTTGACCTCAAATCTTGTGATTGGAATATCTCGAAAACTGTAAATGATAGCTGTTTAATTGTTAAGCAAAAATGTTTATTAGGTCATGACGGACCTTTGTTACATTTGGACCGAAATTCTATGATGCACCGTTCAAGAGTTATGCCCCTTGAAAGTTTCGTCACCTTTTTTAACATGTTTTTTCTCGAAAACATTAGGAGATAGAAACCTGAAACCTTTTCCATTCAATTTAGGTGATATGTGTTACATTTAAAAATGCCAAGGTCAATGGTCATTGGTCACTTTGAACTTTGACCCTAGACCTTGTTTTTGTAATAACTCATAAACCGTAATAGATAGCTGATAACATGTAATGGCAAAAATGTGTGTCTTGTTAAGATCTACATTTGTTACATAGGATCCAAAATTATCGGACCAACCGTTTTCGTTTTATGGACCGAAAACCGATTTTGATGTCCGAATTTTGCGTTTTTTGCTTATAGCTCAAATACCAGTGAAGATCCTTAAAGACATTCAACGTACAAAATGTTCAGGAAGTCTGGACCTTCAAAATGAGGTCAAGGTCAAAGGTCAAGGTGACAGCCCAAAGCTTTATTTCACGTTAAAGTATCAATAAATGTACATATTAAGCTTTGACTGTTGGTTTCATCAATAATGAAAACATTATGACGCAACTTCTTTTCTGATGCAATCCAGTACATATACTTATTAAGTGTTAACCTGTGAATCAAAGTACTACTAACACTGATAGACGAAAAGATAATGAGTTTATGACACTAGTTCTAACATAAGGAATAGAAACAAATATTTCAGAACACATTATTACAATCATTGGTGATAAATATACAACACAGCATTTTTTCAAAAAGCAATTGGGTATGGAATTTGATTTGGGTGACTTGTGTTTGCATGCAAACATATCTTAACTCGTTATTATTATTATTCCTCAATGGATATTTCAAACTTTGTCCAAACATTATCTCAGAGATGGGTATTCCAAACTTAATGAAACATGGCACCAATGTAGACAACCAACCCAAGATGTGCAAGAAGGTCTTTGAATTTCCAAACTGACCACAGTCATTGGTCACTTTGAACTTTGACCTCAAATCTTGTGATTGGATTATCTCAAAAACTGTAAATGATAGCTGATTAATTGTTATGGCAAAAATGTTTATTACGTCATGACAGACCTTTGTTACATTTGGGCCGAAATTCTATGATGCACTATTCAAGAGTTATGCCACTTGAAAGTTTCGTCACCTCTTTTAGCATGTCTTTTCTCGAAAACATTAGGAGATAGAAACCTGAAACCTTTTCCATTCAATTTAGGTGATATGTGTTACATTTAAAAATGCCAAGGT
>MJUU01020788.1:39660-52772 GCA_002080025.1 Modiolus philippinarum
TGCATTTCTAGTTATAGGAAGTTAATAAAATTTCTGAAGATTGTTCCGGCTCATTGCAGAGTCGAAACCTTGTATATATAAACTCATGATTGAAAAACAAGGCAAACTTACCTCTAAGTGTCGATTTAATGTAAAATTCAATGGAAAATAACCATAATATTTACGGTCCAACTTTGAAATTGAAACGGGAAGTGAGCTAACTATAACGACTGGAGCAGATAAATAAATAAACTAGAAAAACTGTGAACAATGCATACCCCGCTCCCCCATATGATTCAAAAAGTAAAACAAAATCAACCAAAATAAAAAATCAAGTCAAATCAATTTTTTGAATAGCTGGTGACAATGGCAATATCAACTGAACATTCTGTGAAACTTTCATAGAATTTTACTACATGGTCTAGGAAGAGTTGTCAACACAAAGTATATACCCAAACGATGGACAGATAAAAAAGCAACCATAAAAAATAAATAATAATAATAAAGTCAAATCAAATTTCTAAATAGCTGGTGCACAATTGCAACATAGACTGAACATTCTGTGAAAGTTTCATTTAATTTCACCAAGTGCTCCAGGAGGAGTTGTCACCATAAAGTGTGTACCAATAGGGCGGACGAAATAACGAACGGACGGACGAACGGACACCATGATCACTATATATCGTTCGCTAATAAGGGCTACGAAGCCATTGAGTAATATTCAAAATGGATGATGTTAAGGCTACAATTTGTTTTAAATAAGACATTTAATTGTCCTATCACCTAAAAAAAACGAATTAACTAAGATCGCTTATTGTTTTACAAAGAAAGACAAGACTTTAAATGAAAAATGTCGTTGCCTTGTATATCACAACATGTTCTAACTTAATACATCCTAAACTCTTCTATTTGTTTTCATGCAGTAAGTTAATACAATGTTATTTTAATTTAACGTAAAACGTTTTGAATTAATAGGAGAAATGTCTTTATAAAGCCAAAATTAGTTTTGTTGCCTTATAAGAAGACAAGGTTGTTTTATTTAACACGATTTATCACCTTATAAGGAGATAAGGTTACTGTATTTAAGAAAATTGGTGCGTTATAAGGTGTCCGAGTCCACTATACGCTTCCGTACTTCCGTACAAACAGGTGAGCAAATTTTATTTTACAGTATAGTTCCTCTTCTTAGGAAAAAATAATTTCAATTGATCTTGGAATTTTGTAAACTCCTTCATTAATTGCAAATATTTTTTGTGTAATAGAAGAGGTATTTGCTGTAATTGTTCAATCTGGAACAATTAATGGATATATTCATTATTATGTTTTGCTTTTCAGTAAGATATGTCCTATTTATAATTAATCAATTTTGTGGAACTTTTTTTTCTCCAAGTTAATAAATATTGTTTTCTGAAAACATTTTTATTGTGTAGCTAATGGGAAGTATATACTATTATATACAAGTATCTTTTAATAAAAAAAACAGAATGATTTTAAAGCAAATATACCACAAATAACATGAAATTAAATATTGCTGCCAGAAGTTCAAAATAGGACTTGATTGGGTAGTACATATGTTCTGTCTACATTGTTATAAGGTGAGCATTACAGGCATCAGGAAGCCTCTGCCATAATAATAATAAACCATCATGAAAGACTTAAACCTATTTATATATGTTTTTTTCTTTCAGGTTACGTTTTCTTTTTTTGATTGCAAGAAAATGCAGTTTGATGAAATAAAGGAAGGCAAGTTCAATTTTCCAAATAAGCCATATATTTATTACTCTGAACCTTTGAACTTCCTCAAAGCTAGTGACAGGAACAAACTGGTGGAACCTTTGTTACAACTAGGATTTCTACAGGATGGCTCAATGTGAACGAAAGTTTTCAGTCATTTCAAGGTATTCAACTAACTTAGTACTAGTTGTTTGTATGTGAACATGAAAATGAATTCTGTAATTAAGACAACTTGCAGATAATGAGTGTAGTGATTTTTATAAGGCGGCAAAAATTGGTGATGATATTATTGTATGGCTTTGTTTTATGGGCATAGTTGGTCTGAAAGACTTGGTTTAGGTCAATATAACTTTTCTTCTACTTGACCAATCTTTTTGCAATTTTAACACAATGTTCCTTTTCAGCTCACCTCAGAATTGAAGGGGAGCTATTGTGATACTCTTAGCGTCTGCATCCGTGTCCATGTCTGCGTCCAGTTGAGAAGAATGGTTAAAGGCCATTCCTGCCTACTGACATGCCCCACATCAAATATATTTGTATGTATGATGCATGTAGTGATTGCAACTGGAATGCATGCTTCGGATGCTTCGGATGCTAGCTCTGACCTTCATTTTACACATGAAGGACTATGTTAAACAGAATGGTTAAAATGCATTCCCACATTAACTGGATTGGTATGTATGATGAACTGAGTGATGCCAACTGAAATGCATGCCTCGGATGCTGGCTCTAACCTACTATTTTGGACTAAATCAGAATAAATCAAAAATCTTTATAGGTGGAAATTGTTAACGAATATTTTGGCAAACCAAGAAAATGAATTCAAATGGAAAATTTCACAAAACCCACAATGTCCTGTATGTAAATGTTCTGACAATTACGAACATTTTGTCATTGAATGTGTACTTTTAAACACATTTTGGAACAAAATAAGGGAAAAATTAAAATTTTTACACGTTTCTAAAACAATCGGGTTAAAAGACATAGTTCTAGGCTACAATGTTTTCGACAAAAAATACTGGGATCTTAATATGTTGTTGAATATAATAAGCTTCTCAATCTACAAAGCCTTCTATATTTCAGAGCAAAGAAAAAAGTCTGTAGATGTGTAATATATATTCGCTCAAGAATATTAACTCTTCTTTTTGGCAATCAAACCCTCTTTCCTAATGCTAGTGAAAATTTTAAGTTAAATATGATTCTAAAAAGACTTACCCAGTCTCAACATTCTGTTAACAAAAATATTAACTAGATGCGGGCAGTGGGAAACGACAGCTATCCCCGCACCCTGCAAGCAAAACCCTTCTCATTTCAATCCCAGTTTTTATTTAACAAAAGAAGTTTTAGGTTGATTAAAAAAAACTGTGCTTTGAGAGTAAAGACTTTGCAGGAATGATGTATGGATGGCCCTTAACCAAGATTAGAGAATTTTTCTGATCCGTCTAAATACTTGGACACCAGGGCCGAACTTAGTTTAACATTAGACCCTTTGGGAAAAACACATTTTGTCTATCTCCTCTGAAACCACAAGACTAATTTTAACCAAAACTTGCAGGAATGATTTATGGAAGGACCTTTACTATGATTGCACAAAGTCAAAAATTATGGTTGCAGGGCTGAACATAATTTATCATTGGACAATTGTAGCATTTTAACCAGGTGAGCGATTTAGGCCCAGCCTCTGAGCCTCTGGTTCTTCCGTTCCAACTCTCAACATTGTTCGCAAGATTTCTCGAACACCCGTCATCATAACTTAAAGAAACTTCACAGGATGATAGGTACACATGCCGAGATGTGCTTTTCAGTCTCGGGAATTTTCAAAATGGCCGCCGGTGCCATGGTAACTCAAAAAAGGCGGGGAAAGTCAAAGTGCTCAGAATTGGATGAAATTTTACAGGAAGGATGCCTTTCATGTATGGAAATAATTTATGGGAAAAATTTTCAAAATGGCCGCTGTTGCCATGACAATTGAGAAAAGGCGGGAAAATTAAAAGTGCTCAGAATTGGATGAAAGTTTTCAAGGAGGATGCCTAGCATGTGTGGAGACTGAAAATAGCCTTCTTTACTATCCATAGGAGGTTTGGGAGACTTTTGCACTTCGTTAGAATGCAGTTCCCCCTAGTTTCCTCCGTTTCTTATTAAGTCTCCCAAACGAAGTTTATGGAGACTTATTGTTTTTGCTTCGTTTCTTACTATTAAGTCTCCCAAACGAAGTTTGTGGAGACTTATTGTTTTTGCTTCGCTTCTTCTTATTAAGTCTCCCAAACGAAGTTTGTGGAGACTTATTGTTTTTACTCCGTTCTTATTATTATTATTACTATTATATTGTAAATATTACGTGAAAACACCAAAACGACCAATCTTTGGAACGCTGTATCTTTTTTGGCACATCCGTGACCCCAATTTTTTTGGCATATTTTCATAGCATTATACTTAAAGTTTCATTGTACAAATTTTCCAAAAGATTCTATGTCAGAAACTTAAAACACACCCCAACTACCTAAAAAAGAAATCGTGCATTTTTGGGGGTTATAATAATGACAGGTACTTTAACAATACAATAATAATGATAGGTACTTAAAAGGCATATGTTATGTTTCTTTCATAACTTTTCTGAAAACAATTGACTTGTAAGTCATGCTTACCTTCAAAATATGATTATACTAACATGCATGTGATTTTTTTGCTTTATTTTTCAGGAGAGGACAGAAAACATTTGACAGTCAAAGCATCTTTATGTTTTCCATGGCCATTTTATTTAATGCCAGGAGTGCAACACTTTTAAAGCACAATTTCTAGCTATCAAATTTTCGCCAAAAATATAATTTGCAATTATTATTCTAGTGATTGTTCTTCCTGTGACTAAGTTATAAACCTAGAAACAAATTGATATTGCCATCAAAGTATGCACTTGTACATTCATTTAATATAATCAAAAATAAGTTGTTTTTATATATTTGTACAATTTTACACACATTTCTTCTCAAAATTGTTGAAACTTTTTTTTACTTTGCATTTATATATAAATCAAACTTTGAAAATAACTTTTGTGTACAGCCGTTCCCTATATTAATTAAAAGAATGAAGAACAACCATGTAGATTTGTTCACCCCAGACAGAAAAATGTATTGTCAGTATTATTGTTCCAGGACTAATCTGTGATTAAATAAAAAATTACATAAAATGAACTTCAGCTATTAAAAGAATGAAAAAAGTCCTGGGTCAGATGGTTTTAAGAATGAATTTTTAAAATTATTTGGTGTAATATACCCCGGTAGGTAAATTTGTTCTTAGCTTAAGGTAGCACAATACAAAGATTTGCCCAACATACACTACCCTGCTTTGAACTGTTGTATCTTTGGTAATATTTGGAGTAATATAATAAAGTTGGTATCAATAGAAAGAGGAATAACAAGACTTGACGATGGCAGCAAGTTTTAAAGGAAATAAAAACTCTCAAATATTTGATCACCATATTTGGAAGAAAATTGTGAGTATTTATGAAATTTTCTATTTTTGAAATTAGCGTTTACAGTTTGATAGGTAGCAAAAATATTTTTAGTGTTTTTAAAGAGGTATCTGTGGGCTGAAAAGGGCATCTCAGAATTTTGATATAGGGTCTGATGTTGAAATAATTTACGTTTGAAATTTGATACGCAATATTTTTTTTAATTAAAAAATTTCAAAATTATTTCATTCAAAATTAAGCTACATATCAAAATTCAGAGACACCCTTTTTGAGCTTATAAATGGCTCTTCAAAATGCAGGAAAAATTTTGATTCTTCTTGCTACAGTGTGAATGCTAATTTCAAAAATATAAAAACTTAGGAAATTTTTTGATTTTCTCCCAAATATGGTAATAGATTTTGTAAGAATTATAGAAACATTTGTAAAATGTTTTAATTGTTTAGTTCTGTCATTTTTCTTTCTATCAATACCAAATTTGTCATGATACACTAAATATTAAGCAAATTATGAAAGTTTAAGTATGATTTGTATGCGACACCCAAATTTTTGTTTTGTGCTACCTTTGTATTATGGATATACAAATGGTCAAATGTCAGTTACACAAAAACATGGTATTAAAAATTGAATTCCAAAGGAAGAATAATTGTCATCCAATTTGCTTGTTAAATACTACATATAAACTTGCATCAAGTTGCATTGCAGAACAAAAATACAGGTACTGTGGCCTGGGGGGTCACAAAGTGATACCCCCCGCTACCCCTTTTCACGAAAAAAAAAATCATATTAACTTATGGACATCTACATGTGACTTGGGACAATTGTGTGAAGTTTCATCATAACCCAATAAGCTGTTTTGGAGGAGAAGCGCTTACGAGCTGTCATCCCCCTTTTTTAGGGAAAAAATTAATTTTCTCCCCTTTCCAATTTTGATTGGCAACCATATTCTTTCATGCAAATCTACATGTGGTGTTGAACAAATGTAAAGTTTCATCAAAATCAAATAAGCCATTTAGGAGGAGAAGCGCTTATAAGCTTTCATCCCCCCTTTTTCCTGAAAAAAACTGAATTATCTCCCCTTTCCAATTTTGGACAGCAACCATTTTCCTTCATGCACATCTACAGGTGGTGTGGGACAACTGTGTGAAGTTTCATCAAAATCCAATAAGCCATTTAGGAGGCTTATGCGTTTACAAGCTTTCGTACCCCCTTTTTCAGGAAATAATTGAATTAAGTCCGTTTTAGATATTCTTATAAACAGGGATCAAACCGGTTTTATGAGAAAAGACATGTTTAATATATGATATTCTTCGTTTAACTGATTGATTTTGAAAAATCATTTGAGTCTATATCTTGGAATATTTTAGCGTTCTTTCGTTTTGGTACTTCTATTAAAAAGTGGCTATACAAACATATTATATCAATATTAAAAACTGTAATTGGAAGTGTTTTCTTTCAAATTTCTTTGAAGTTGAAAGAGGCTGTCGACAAGGGGATCCTCTATCACCTTATATTTTTCTTTTGTGTGCAGAAATACTCAGAATTATGGCTAGGAACAACAAAGAAATTGAAGGTATTACAATAGATGATTCTGAATACTTAATATCCCAATATGCTGATGATACATCATTAATATTAGATGGGTCTCCTGAGTCTTTGGATGCATCTCTCTGTACTCTACAAACTGATGCCGATATGTAAGGAATATATATTAACTTAGAAAAGACTAAAGTTATGTGGATTGGAAAGAAAAAGATTAGTAGTGACACAATGTGTGTGAAAAGGGGATTGGAATGGGGTTCCAGCAGATTTACGCTACTTGGAATTCTCAGTCAATTTAGAAGAAATTGAACAATTGAATTATGCTTCTAAGAGTAAAGAGATTGACAATATCATGAAAAATTGGACCAATCAGGTATTATCACCAATAGGGAAAATAGCCCTTATTATATCTCTGATTATTTCAAAATTAAACCATTTATTTTTAACATTGCCAAGTCCAAATATCGCAATAATGAAACAATTTATAAATAAATTATTTGCTTTTATTTGGCAAAACAAACCAGACAAATAAGTAGAGAAACTTTATGTCAAAACAAAACTTGATGGAACTGTGGCCTGATGGGCCACAAAGTTATACCCCCGCTTCCTATTTGTCTTACCCTTTATTAAACTTTTAATCTATTTGAAAACATTAGAAGCACAAGTTTTTATGATTACTAACAATCTGACAAAATTAAAAAAATTAATTCAAAAGGGTTTCTGAGATAAGCTTCGGACAAATTTTTGATATAGGCTCCAAGTAGGAAAATCTGAAAAAAAATGCTCTAAACGTTTACAAAAAATTAATGAATCAATCTGAAAATATGACATGCACAAGTTCTAATGGTTACTGTCATCAATAAAAAAATTGAAAGAGAAATGTAGAAGGGTTTTTGAGATATGCTCCGGAAAAATGTTTGATATAGGCTCTAAGTAGGACCAGAGGCTCGCATGAGCCTGTAATCGCTCAACTGGTCTTTTATAGTTTTCGAAATAGTTGACAAAAATGTAAAAATTTAAAAAAACTTTGGTGAACAAAATGCAAGAACTCATACATGGGTTTCAGTATTTCCTTTAAATTGAAGGGTATGTAGATCTTACCATGGCAAACATTTCATCAATTTATACTTGACCTCAGTGTTTTAAAGTTTTCGAAATAGAAGACGAAAAATGCAAAAATTGGACATTTTTTATGAAAAAAGGGCAAAAACTCCTATATGGGCTTCAGGATTTCCTTCTAATTTGCAGTGTAGGTAGATTTGGACATGGCAAACATTTCTTCAATTTACACTTGACCTCTATGTTTTCTAGTTTTCGAAATAGAAGACAAAGTATAAAAAATGAAAAATTTAGATGAACAAAGGGCAGAAACTACATGGGTTTCAGGATTTCCTTCAAATTTGAAGGGTTGGTAGATCTTGACATGGTAAACATTTCATCAATTTACACTTGGCCTCTATCTTTTATAGTTTTCTAAATAGAAAACGAAGTATGAAACATTGAAAAATTTTGATGAACAAAGGGCAAAAACTTCTACATGGGTTTTGGGATTTCTCTCAAAATTGCAGGGTAGGTAGATCTTGACCTGGCAAACATTTTATCAATTTACACTTCATCTCTATCCTTAAAAGTTTTCAAAATAATAGATGAAATATATGAAAATTTTGAAAATTCGATGAAAAAAGGGCAATGACTCCTACAAGGGTTTTGGATTTGGTTCAAAATTTCAGAGAGAGTAGATCTTGCCATTCTGAACAATTTTACCCTTGCCAGATTTTTGATATCTGTAACTGTTTTCGAGTTTTTGGCCAAAAACTGCAATTTATCCCTATGTTCTATTTTTAGCAACGGCGGCCATCTTTTTCAACGGGCAGACTTTTCGGTCACAATTTTGAGAAGCCATACCCTGGTGATGATTCAGGCCAAGTTTGGTTACATTTGGCCTAGCGGTTTCAGAGGAGAAGATTTTTGAAATTGTTGACGGACGGACGACGGACGCAAAGTGATGGCAATAGCTCACATGGGCTTTTAGGCCAGGTGAGCTAAAAATCTGAATAAAAATTAATAAATCAATCTTAACATATGAGGTGCACAAGTTCTTATGGTTACTAAGATTCAGACAAAATTTGAAAAGTCAATTCAGAAGGGTTTTTGAGATAAGCTCTGGACAAATTTTCAATATGGACTCTAAGTAGGGAAATCTGAAAAATGCTCTTACTTTTTAAAAATGAATAAATCATTCTGAAAATATGAGGTGCACAAGTTCTTATGGTTACTAAAATTCAGACAAAATTTGAGAAGTCAATTCAGAAGCCCGGCACCTGAATCGGTTTTCAGGGGCTTCGGCTACAGAGCTGCCGGGCGCGTCCCCAGGTGGTGGATAGGGGAATGCCCTGTCTATGCGGGGTAGTCAGGTCATAATACGGAAAGCCTGACCGCGAACCANATTCAGACAAAATTTGAAAAGTCAATTCAGAAGGGTTTCTGAGATAAGCTCCGGACAAATTTTCAATATGGACTCTAAGTAGGGAAATCTGAAAAATGCTCTAACTTTTTTAAAAATCAATAAATCAATCTGAAAATATGAGGTGCACAAGTTCTTATGGGTACTAAAATTCAGACAAAATTTGAAAAGTCAATTCAGAAGGGTTTCTGAGATAAGCTCCGGACAAATTTTCAATATGGACTCTAAGTAGGGAAATCTGAAAAATGCTCTAACTTTTTTAGTTAAAAATTAATAAATCAATCTGAAAATAGGAGTTGCACAAGTTCTTATGGTTACTAACATTCAGACAAAATTTGAAAAGTCAATTCAGAAGCCCGGCACCTGAATCGGTTTTCAGGGGCTTCGGCTACAGAGCTGCCGGGCGCGTCCCCAGGTGGTGGATAGGGGAATGCCCTGTCTATGCGGGGTAGTCAGGTCATAATACGGAAAGCCTGACCGCGAACCATTGTAGCCAAACTGTGTGGAGAAACGCCACGCTCCATGCAGTGTAAAGACCCCTTCTATATTTCTCTAAAGAAAGCAGACGCACTGGGTGTCGTATGGAAGGCTAAATTTCCTGCCCCTACCCATTTCTCCAATTTTCTAGTGGCAGTCAAAAGTCGTTGCCCAGGTTGTCCCTTCCACCTTTATTTCTTTCTTCTGATACTTTCAATTTTTTGAATTGATTAACTTGTTCTCGTCCTGATATAGCTGAAATATTGCTCATTGGACGTTAAACTCTAACTAATCAATCAATCAATCAATTCAGAAGGGTTTCTGAAATAAGCTCCGGACAAATTTTCAATATGGACTCTAAGTAGGGAAATCTGAAAAATTCTCTAACTTTTTTAGTTAAAAATTAATAAATCAATCTGAAAATAGGAGTTGCACAAGTTCTTATGGTTACTAACAGTCAGACAAAATTTGAAAAGTCAATTCAGAAAGGTTCCCGAGATAAGCTTCGGACAAATTTTCAATATAGACTCTAAGTAGGAGAAATCTACAAAGTGCGGTAACTTTGTTAAAAATTTATGAAATCAATCTGAAAATAGGAGGTGCACAAGTACTTATAGTTTCTAACATTCTGACAAAATTTTAAAGGTCAATTCAGAAAGGTTCCTGAGATAAGCTTCGGACAAAAAATGTCTACGGACGGACGGACAGACATGGTGATTCCAGTATACCCCCGTAACTTCGTTGCGGGGGGGGGTATAATTATGGGGCCTGAAGATGCTTAATGTAAATGATTATATTACAGGATTTAATTTAACATGGATTCGAAGAATTTTTAAGGCAGATTCTAAATAAGTCGAGAGCTAAACTGTTAATGTTTACTGAACTAGACGCTCACCTGAGCGTGTATCGCTCACCTGAATACCATCAGTCTGTTATAGGCAAATATTTGAAAGAGGAGCACCAAAGGACCTATTGTAGTCAAGTTTTATTTCAATTGACAAAGTTGCAACATTTTGGTGAATAAAGATTAATTACTCTTTTTTGGATTTGCCTAAAAATTGCAGGATATGTAGATCTTGACATTGCAAATGTTTTATCAATATACATGTAACCTCTATCTATTATTGATTTCCAAAATAGAAAACGAAGTATGAAAAAATTGAAAAATTTTTAGAAACAAAGGGCAAAACATGGTAAACATTTTATCAATTTAAACTTGAGCTTTATCTTTTATAGTTTTCGAAATAGAAGACAAAGTATGTAAAAAATGAAAAATTTTGATGAACAACGGGCAAAATCTCCTACATGGATTTCAGGATTTACTTCATAATTGCAAGGTAGATAAATCTTGACATGGTAAACATTTTATCAATTTACACTTGACCTCTATCCTTTATAGTTTTCACAATAGAAAACAAAGTATGAAAAAAAGGAAAAATTTTGATAAACAAAAGGCAAAAACTCCTACATGTTTTTCAGGTCAGGATTTCCTTCAAAATTGCAGGGTAGGTAGATCTTGACATGGCTAACATTTTATCAATTTACACTTGACCTCTATCTTTTCTAGTTTTCAAAATAGAAGACGAAGTATATAAAAATTTTGAAAATTTGATGAAAAAAGGTCAATAACTCCTACATGGGTTTTTGGATTTGCATCGAAATTTCAGGGTAGGTAGATATTGTCTGTCAGATTTTTTATATCTGTAGCGGTTTTCGAATTATTTGCCAAAAACTGCATTTTACCCCCTATGTTCTATTTTTAGCAACGGGTCATGTTTCTTTACCTGCGACAATAAAAATATCAAATTTGAAACTAAATACCCTACTGATGATTCAGTTAAAGTTTGGAACAATTTGTTCCTGTGGTTTCAGAGGGGAAGATTTTTTAAAGTGAGCTAACGACGGACGACGGATGCAAAGTGATGGAAAAAGCTCACCCTGACATAGTCAGATGAGCTAGAAATTAAACCTCATACACATTCAGTATTTTGGGCCAAACAAAAAATAAATAAATAAATAAATAACCTTTTTTTCGCAAAACGTTTTACTGCATGGAAAGAACTAAGTCGTATAAACAAGCTTTTGAAGAAAATACATACTTCAACAGCACAAACATATGGAATAATGAAAGAATAAAAGTTCATGATAGCCCTGTTTGTTATGTAGATTGGTCAAGAAAAGGCATTAAAGTGATAAATGATTTGCTAGAAAAATCCGGCAATTTAGTGAATTTTCAACCATTCTTACAAACTTACAATGTAAAGAAAAATTTTCTCACATCAAAACATCGTGTCTGCAATAGAATTTAAATGAATTCGCTCAAATTATGTGCTTTAGATATAAACTAGAGGTACTGTTTTAGTTAAGGTGTTTCGAGTGTCACTGTGAAAATAATTGAATTTTTAAAAGTTGTTATTGTTTGATAGACCACTAAAAAGTAAGTAATATTCAAGAAAAAAAATCATATGTCAATGAGTTAGTTTTAGAACTATACAAGATTTAAGTTTTGGCGGGAAACCAAACTCCTCTGGACTCTACATTTCTTTACCACAAGCGATGTATCTTCAAAGAAAACATTGAAAAAATAATTAAAATTTCTTTAAAATTTGTTATAGTTTCCCAAAATATGTGTTTTACATAAAAATGAAAAGAAAACATAGGGTAAATGGGTAAAAAAAAATTATTGCAATTTAATGGATAATACCAGAGGATCCCAAAAATATTGATCAAATCTCAAAACATGAGACTCGAAACACCTTAACTGTCCCAATACTTACATTGGAAGGAGCTGGCACATCTTGACAAAACTTTTAAACATATCAACAAATATATCTTCTGGAACTGGCCCTTTTCTGTAATCCTGAGTAAGATGTGCAACTTGATTTGATCATAAGTCTTGTACTTGTTATGAAGTCTTCCACTATTGAAGCAAAATTACTGCAAAAAATTAAAAAAAAATATATTATAACAGAAAACACTGCAAAAGAAAAAATCAAATCAGACGATCAACCTTTCTTTAAATCTTAAAATGTATGTGTAGCAAATAGAAAATGAGCATCAAAATATGGCATATGCCAGTGCTAGTACCTAATACTGCTATCCTGAGTTCCCATCGTTGTTTATGTTTGTTCTTTGTCTTCCATTTTTTTGTGTTTATTTTGTGCCGGGTTCTCCTACAAATATCCATTCCTAAATGTTTCATTCTTGTATTTATATACCTTGAAACATTCAATGTGGACTTAATTGCTGTATTGGTGTTTAACTGCAAAGATGGTCACAATAGTATTACCTCATAAATGTTTCTATGACGTCATCTTCATGCCCACTTCTCTCAGTGCATATGTATTGGTGTTTTGAATGGACTGAAGGCTAATTATCCAAGTCTTTATATGGAATCTTAACTGTATGTTGATGAACTTAAATCACCTGCATATGCAATTATGTAACCGG